>CAAKHG010035897.1:14364-53239 GCA_901007715.1 Dactylopterus volitans
CCCCCCCCCCCCCCGTTTTTTTTTTTTTTTTTTTTTTTTTTTTGGCGCATTTTCTGCCTCTTGATTCAATTCTTATCAAATTGTGAGGGGTTTTGATTTATCATTTTTGGTTCATTAAAAAAAAAAAGCAGGCATGGGTGTGTTTCGGGCTTGTGCAGGGTGTAAGAATTGCTTTATCAGATTGAATAATCTGCTTTCTGCAGCTGGGCGACTGTGGGCTGCCTAATCAACAAATGAGCCTGTTTCTCTGAGATTATTTTTTTTCTATCAAGTGCAACGGGATACATTTTGTTACTATAAGTAACCCAGCGATATTTTTACAACTGCTTACAGTGTTTTTTTTAAATATAAGTTATCAAATTGTGAAATTAATACATTTATGAAGAAATATGTTTAATTAGACCATGTATTCGCATGTTTGGTGCCATTTTGATTCTTAAACTCGGAAAAAAAGAATGGAAATGAATTATTTTCAATTCATTCCGGCTGGGATGAATGGGGAATTAAGCCACTAGAATGCCCAAGCAATTATATTTTAATAAATATTTCTGTGTGCAGCAGCTTCTCAGCAGCCCATTCAAAAAAAAAAAAAAAAATTCCGGTGAAGATTCTTCATACCAAAATCCAAACAAAATATAACACGAAAATAGTATTGATCGTGCCTGTTTTATTTAATCAAAAAAAACGCAACATGATTTTATCGTAAATTTTATAACAGTTTAATTAAATTAGAGCCTAAAGTGCCCTCGGCAGACCAGTTAACCCGTTAAATGGAATTCTTTCGTTCCCCAACTTGCTGATCCAGTTTATAAATGTTAATGTTAAAAAAAAAATGTTTTTTGTTTTTTTTTAATGGATGCTGTGCAGCCAAATTTGCGCTTGCCTGCATTCCGCCACTACTGCCGAGGAGAAACATGCCCACACCACGAAAGGGACAGCGCCGCGTCTCTAACTGACAATCCCCCCCACCCCACTATCGCCCCCCAAAGAGACTCTATCCACTCAAATTTGATACCCAGATAATTTAGTGTTCGGATGGACCACTCGGGGACCGCAGGGTTAAATAACTCATCCGTAGCTACTGGCTTTTACGCATGACTTCCCGAGGGGTGCCTGTCTTCACAGCGGCGCGCTGGCCGCGTCGCTTTGACGCATGGAATACCTCCGCAAACACGGACGGCGCTGACCGCGGATCCATTTCTTTTTTCTTTTTTTTTCCTCCTGCGTTTTGCTTGTAAGAAACTGCGTCCGCGCGCTTAAAATGCCAGGTGTGCGCGCTCTGGCTGGGTTGGCTTGGAGGAAGAGGTGAGACTTTTTATTTTTTATTTTTTTCTCCCCCACCGCCCCCCCCACTCGCGCAATACCAAACATAGACACGGGAATAATCCGCTCTTGTGTTTCTTCACTTTAATGTGTCCACTTGGTTTCATTTAAAGGAGAAAACCAAACGAAACAGAACAAAACAAAACCAAAAACACAAAAAAAAACAAAAAAAAAATCAGAGCTTGTATTGTTCTCAGCCAATTCGGCGGCGCGGCGCACGGAGATAATCGCCTAATCGGGTTAACGCACGACTACGGGCGAAAAATGGCCGGTGTCGGGCTCCGTTGCGCAATTTTCTGCGCGCAAATAATTGCCTCGCTTTTGGAAAGACGTGGACAGACCGACACAATCACGACCACGGTGAGGGCAGAGCTGCGTCTCCGCGTTTGTTAAGGCACACGGGGGGGTGGAGAAACGGAGGGGGGGGGTACACAGTTATGACAAAAAAATGTACCCCATAGGAAATGTATATACATAGAACCGTGTTTTTCATGTAAAACATCCAGAATAAAAAAAAATGAGAGAGAAAAAGGCGTATAAGTTTCTTTGTTGGGTCTGGCTTTGCTCGCCAGGCTGCGTCTGGCTGCCTGCTTTGTTCTCAAACGTTTGTTGAATTAAACCAAACTGTTCACAGTGTCAGATGCTTCCAAAAAAAAAAAAAAAATGGCCGATTGATGATGGAAAATCTATGCAACGTGTGCGATGGGAGTGTCTTCTCCTAAATGGCATTTAAATTCTCAAGCTGGCGTTGCTCTCATCCTTAAAGCCAGTCTGGAGTGTCCTACCAATCATTCTCCGTATATTTGAGACCGGTCATCTCATTAATATTTAGATTATTAAGATGTACTCCACCAGCCAGTGAAATTCCACATGAGCATGGTTCTAGGAAATATATAAATATATATATGAATTACTGACTGTTGTCCTTGCACCTCTGCCTTCCTCTCATCTTCTTCAGGTGCTTAACCTCCCTCCTGCCAGTTCTGCATGGTCATGACCTGTCATCACGCCCCTTCCACAGCCCACCTCATCCTATTGGTCCTGCTCATTGTCAATCCACAGCTGGCTGGCACCGCCCCTGCGCGGGGCGAAGGAGGGGAGGGAGGGGTGGAGGGGCGCACCCGCACAGACACTCAAGAGGACAGCCTCACCTCCTTTCACTCACTCCCTCCCCAGACTCTCCCGAGGCTTGAGAACGTGTCGCTGGACCGCCAGGGTCAGGGTCGAGATAACCAGTCCGATAGAGTGACGGACCCTGTGCAGGTCCTCGCCATCCTTTTGGAGGCCCTGGACCACCCGGGGAAGAGCGAGACCCAGCCGAGCAGGAACAGAGACTGGGGTGGGGACCAGAGCCGGGAGCTGCCCTCCATTGAGGGCTTGGAGGGTGGTGAGATAAGGAGAACATGGGAGCCGGCGGAGGCGAGGAGGGTGGAGGAGGGCAAGGAGCGGCAAGGGGCTGATAAGGCTATTGAGCATCTAATTGCGAGCCATTTGACAGCTGCTCAGGGCGACTTAAAGGAGAGGGGGGAGGAAAAGACAAGGTCAGAGGAGGCTCAGGGGTGGTCTGTGGAGAACGTGGGTGCCACGTCGAATGGAGGCGGTGAGGAGAGAGGGGAGGAGGAAGAGGAGGAGGAGGGGAAGTTACAGGGAAATGATTTAGAAAGTTTCTTAGACAAGGCCAGTTCAGGTTCCACCTCGCAGGACGATCCGTCTCTGCAGCGCAAAATAAGAGGCTACTTCCAAAACATTGACTTGGGTCTTCAAGATAACGAGATCCTACCTCCCCTGAAGGGCTACAAGGCGTACAACACCCAGCTGGCGCGAGCCGGGAAGAAGCTGCACTGGCAAGAGAACCGCGCCGGCAACCGACCCGTCAAGGGGGGCAACTTCATGGACGACTTCGAAGATGAGGGAGAGGAGCTGGAGGAGGAGGTCGAGGAGGAAGAGGAGAACCTCGCCCACATGGAGGAGGAGGCGAGAGCCCGAGCGGAGAAGCAGGAGGTGCTCAGGCAGCAGGAGGAGGCGGAGCAAGCCCGGGAGGAGGAGCAGAGGCTGGCAGACATCGCCTCTGACATGCTGCTGCAGTACATGGGGAGGAAGCAGCAGTCCTACATGAAGCCCCGGCAGAAGAGCAGCATGGGTGCCGCCGGCAACACGGCCGAGGACAAGCGCTCCGAGGAGGTCCTCCCCGGCGGCGACGACGACGACGACGACCTGGACCAGCAAATGATCGACAGGCTGATCGAGATCAGCAGCAAGCTGCACCTGCCCGCCGACGACGTGATCGAGATCATCAGTGACGTGGAGGAGAAGAAGAAGAAGAGGAAAGAGCTGCAGCAGCAGCCCACCAATAGCAACCCGGTCGTCCCACGCTTCAGGCCCCTCGTCCCTCCTCCTCTGGCTGCGCCGCCCATCTACCACTACACGGCGTCCAAGAACCCCAAGAAAGCCCCTTACAAGTACAACAAGTCCATCAAGAAGTGGCAGAAGGACAAAGTCAAGTCATACAAGCAGGACTATTGGTATAAGCCTCAGAAGCAGCTTGACTACTGGTACAAGCCCCAAAAACAGTTTTTAGCCTTCCCCTCCTACCCATACTACCAGAAGCCATATCGAGCATACTACCCCGTGTATTTCCCGTATCCAAAACCACAATACTATGGCAAGCCCTCTCCCTCCAGAGACCAGCCGTTTGGCCCTCAAGAGCTGGAGCTCCAGGCCCCCCGGCGCAGGCACAGGGTCGGGGGCAAGAACCGCGGGCAGGGCTGGAGGCAGCAGCAAGCGCCACGCCTGCCTCTCACCCCTTATATCTCTAACTATATCCTTCCTCACCCACGGACCTACCAACCCCTACCTCCCCCCAAACCAATAACCCCACCCAGGAGAGGCAGGCGACCCCCGTACTACTATCCACAAGTCACACCGGGAGACGACTATGAGGAAGACGGGCTGGTGCCTCAGCTGGACAGTGAGGAGGAACTGGAAAACTTTATTGAGAGAATCTACATGAAACGTAGAATGTATTGAGAGACTTTTGGGACGTTTTGCCAGAGTCAGTTTGGACTGACGGAGGCGGGCTAGATTTACAGTAGCTGGGGGGAAAGCTAAAAGAGAGGTGAAAAAACAAACAAAAAACAAACAAACAAACAAAAAAAAGACTCAGAAGAGACACGTGTTTAAAGCCTGATGGAAATTTGAGGGTTCCCGAAAGCGAAAAGTTAGATTTATGTTGTTTTACTCACTGTACTTTTGTTGATTTTCTCGGTCAGGGGGGAGGATGAAGGGTCCCAGCTGAAGCTCCCTGTAACCATGTTCAGCCTCTTGCTCAGTTTACATTTTTGAAACAGAACATACCATGGTGTATGTCTGCCTCCATTCAGGTCAAACTCTGATGCTCTTGCATATTTCAGAGTTTTCTAGTGGACACACACACACGCGCGCGCACACACACTCACACACGCACACACACCCACACCCAGGCACAGACACAGACCAGACATGCGATCGCATATTTGACACATTCACAAGCAGATGTGCCCATTGTAAGAGAACCACGTTTACAAAAAAAATCACTTTGTATCTTTTGTTTGTGTTCTGTATGTCACATTACAAAAAAACGAGTAGATCACGACTTCTTAGCTACACAGGATATAAAAATTGACGACCGCTATTGTCACACGTCGAAGGTTTATTTATTTTTTTTTGTTGTATTTGATGTGTGTAGTTGCCTTTCTTATTCCAGATTGGAGGAACTTTGAACAGCTGCAATTCGCGAAGGTGCCAAATGCACACAGTTTCATTTTTTTTCAAACTCAAGATTCTGAATTTTGCCTTACAAGCACCATGGTTCTATGAGGGAAATATCACATTCGCATAATAGAATCGTCATAACTGGTCCCAATGTAAAAACCCTGTGGACTCCAAAAGCACAAACTTAAACACTAAACACTTCCAAACTGGTGGACCAAGGGTTTTCAATCATTTTGGGATTCTTGAGTTATTGTGTCAACACATTTATGGCAGATCCACCATCATCACCACTACCACCACTCTCTCTCTCTCTCTCTCTTTCTCTTCCTCTCTCTATCCCTCTCTCTCTCATCATCATTCATCTGCAGTCCACAAACATCTTTATTTCATTATTTTGTGTTCTAAACATATTGTCTTCTTCCATTTTCTCTGTATTATATCCATTCTCTCTCTTTTTGTTTTTAAAAAAAAAAAATACTTGAAGTCAAACTCTATGTTCTGCAGCCTTTTTAAAACCACATGTCCGCTGAGAGGCTACAAACATTCTGTTCATTTTCAGAAGAAATTCATTGAAAAGTTTCAGGCCGGGGAGTCAGGGATTGTGCTTAAAAACCGTTAAATGCACGTCTTTCTACTTGCATCTTTAAAAATGAACAAAAAAATAAAAGAACAAAAAAAGAGAAAAAATAAAACAGTGTGGAGAATTCAAGATGTCTGCTTTCTCTGAATAAACTGTGAACATAAAAAAAAAAGAAATCTTAAAGGAAGAGGGCCACTGTGTCCACAGTGAAGCCATCTGTCTTGTAAAAGGAGAGTGTTGTTGTTGATGTCACCTTTAGCATTGTAAGATGTACAGTGTGAAATAAATATGCCCGTGCAATGTGTAAATAACAGCATGATGATTACTAGTTTTGCTATATTATAAAAAAAAAAATAAAAGCAATTATTTTATTAAAGTTCAGTTTTTTTAATGGCTTTTTGGAGGTTGACGTGTTGTCTAGCTGCGCTATTCACAAAGCGACAAATACCTGCGTTTTGTTTTTAAGATAAGCGCAAATGAATAAAAGCCCCCATCGAATGAGACGGTTATATTCCGAAACGGTGAAAAATTGCAAGAATGGGAGGGAAAAGAGGCAGGAATAATTGAAGAACAGAAAAAAAAAAAATCGGAGGGAGGGAGGGAAACGGTAACTGCAGTGATTGATGAGTCACGTGATTGGTGGATGAGTCATCCATCTGTACGCTGTACTGCGCAGGACCACACACACACGCGCGCACACACACACGCACACATGCGCGCACACACACGCACGCGCACACACACATTAAACAAAATCCTCACCCTAAAAGTAATGATCCTGATAATGGGGACTTTCTTTTTTGCATCCAAAAGAGACGCGAGCCCCCACAATCAGAGTAAACAGATTTATGCCCCCACAACCCGAGTAACACGCACACACGCGCACACACACACACACACACGTACACACACATTCCCTTTGAGCTGTATAATTTAGCTGCTGGCGTTCAAGATAAAGACCGAGTCATGTACGTTCCCGCCTCGAGCCAGCCAATCGGACGCTGGAAAGGTGTTGGGTAGATAGGTTGTTTTTTTTTTTTTTTTGCCATATCTTGTTTCCACACCTCCTACCTCACATCCGGCTCACACAGGCAATATGCCCCTTATGCCATAATTCCTTGAAGGGCTTCTGGCTGTCGCTCGTTTGTCGTCAAAACAAACCTCACCTTATGTACGCTGTCACTGGTGGGAACGCTGGCGCTGCTCAGCCGGCCGCCAATATGGCCGGATCACGTGTTCATCTTGCCCGCTTGCTCGCCGGAGCAGTGTCCCTCGTGCCTTGGTCTGGGCTCGATTCTTGGGTCATTGTGTTTCGGATTAAGATGATTCTTTTTTACTCAACGCAGCTGGTCCTCTGTGTCCTGGCTGGACATTGATCTGTAATGACGGATGTTGTTGTTTGCTTTGGCTAGAGAGGTTTCATTCATTGCCGTCCGAGCCCTAAAAGCAGCACTGCTCCGATTAACGCTTGCCGGACGGCAACAATAGCACGTAGCTCAGCTGTGGGACCAATCAGATCCTTCAACAACTAAAACATGTGTCATATGTTAATAAATCTCGCGGCTGGTCCATGTGCGCCAGTGTTTGATATCCATGCGTTAAAACTGAAGGGCTAATGATCTGCGAGTGCTGCGCGCACGACTTTTAATGACCTGCACAAGGCTTCGCTCGCAGTGCGACGACGTCCGATACGTGGAGGCACCTGCTTTATGGCTGTTTTTTTTTTTTTTTTTTTGCCAAACAGACACTGTCACAGTCGGCACACTTCTCCTCAAGTCCTATAAAACTCACATGCTCAGTAGAGGACACATGAGGGGATTTTATTGACTAAACTAAATGCATATCATACCCGTTTTGTTCTGGGTCACAGATGATTTTGCAGGCTCGCAGGAATATGCGTGTCTGCCGTGGTAATATAGGTCAGGCAGAGGATGCCGACACACTTCCGTCGACATAAATGGGCCTTTCAGCCAGCCCTCTTTCGCACCTTGCTGCCAAGCCATTGTCGACGTGCCGCTGCCTGCATTCCCACATTCACATTTTTCTGACATACTACACAATTGAGATAGAAAAACAAATTCCAGCACAATGCATAATACTGTGTGTGTCTCGAGCTTTAGATCACATTACGTCCTTGTAGTAATCATTCTTATTTTTTTTTTTTTTTTTGCCTGGTGGGTGTGCTATAATTAAAACGCAATTTGAATTTCTCTAAAAGGCTTCAACTCTAACAGGCACAAAATTTGGTATATATCCAGCTCCTGGCACAAAGGAGTCTGACAGCACAGCAATTCATCAGCAATGGCCCCAAGAAACCCGAGCATTTACAGAGGCAGAAGGAACGGGAAAAATGTCAGCCATTAGCGGTATGAATCTGAATTAAAACATCTATAAGACCTTCAAAAAATCTGATTAAATAATCATCACGATTTTCTCCGCTAGCGGGACTTCAGCGGCGTCTCCAACTTTAAATGTCAGCTTGATAGAAATGCGGATAAACAAGCGCAGAAACGTGGCGAAGGCAGATGCCGCCGCGCAGGTGTACCGCACGGCACGCGCGAGCAATTAACATCCAATCATGCTCTCGCGTATCACAGCGCTGAGGAGCGGGGGAGGGGGCTATGTGACTTTTAAAGAGGCTTCGTTGTTGGAGTGCGGCGAGCGAGCCTTTTCCACGGAGAGGCGGCTAAAGCGACGCCTGCGCTTCGATGCGTCGATGAGCGGGGTCAGGAACTGGTCGCCCGGCTCACGTTAGATGGCGCCGATGATCGTGCGTCGGCGGTCGTTATTTAAGAATAAACAGAGAAGCAGCTCAGGACGTCAACGCGGGGCGAGATCAGACTGTCGAGTTCAGGGTGGGGGGGGAGCCATCTTGGCAGGGGTCCACGGAGGTGGGGAGTGGTGGTCAGATGAGTCATCCCCCTCCTTATGTTAACAAGTGGCTAAATGCATATGTGGTGTACACCCATACCTGAATGCTCGACCGCGACAATGAGAGGTTTTGGTAGCTCTGTTACGCTGTGCGTGGAATTTTGTTGCCATGGTGTGGGTCCACTTCTCTTAGAGGGTCACAGCAAATCAATATAGAGTTGTTCTGAGTGACCACCCTTCTGATTTGATAAGAGATTTCTATCGTGGTGGGAGCGGCCTCTCCCGGGATGACAGTGCCCCCGCGTCTTGAGGGGTTGATGAACGATTTTAATGAAAATCACACGGCCTTCGCAGTCACCAGACATGCGAAGGCCATGTTGGAAGAACAGGTTTGACAGCGCTCTCACCGTCAAAATAAAGGAATATATATTTCGGAAGAACAGAGTCTCCCCCCTTCAGTAGGGATCCAGAGACTTATATACACACTCATAAGCCACTTTATTAGCTTACAAAGGTGCACCTGATCAAAGGTCTTCTGCTACTGCAGCCCGTCTGCTTCGAGGTTTGATGTCTCGTGGGTTCATAAAAGCTCTTCTGCAGGCCTCTGGGGGAACAAGCGGTTAACTGAAGTAAATGAAACCGACCTGGCCATTCTCCTCTGACGTCGGTGAACTGACCATCACCGGATGTCTTCTCTCTTTGGCGGTTGGCGAAACAGGCTTCCTTCACAGTGCAGGTCTTAATGCTCAATTGTGATTTTTTTTTGCTGAGATCCATTTTTTTGGCGTGGTTGTTCACATAATTTGAATGCGACCCCCATCAGACTCCAGTGTGAGCGGCCTACCGCCCTCAAGTGCCCCTCCGCGCAGAAGAAGACCAGACATCACACGCAGCGCGCTGCGGTTACGGAAGTGCACACGGGTGCTACACGTGTGTATCAATTTTGTGAAGTTGTTGCGCAGTTGGAGCCGAGAAAATTATGTCCAG
Organism: Dactylopterus volitans; assembly: GCA_901007715.1. Lineage (NCBI taxonomy): Eukaryota > Metazoa > Chordata > Actinopteri > Syngnathiformes > Dactylopteridae > Dactylopterus > Dactylopterus volitans. The sequence continues at coordinate 23,876 of CAAKHG010035897.1, forward strand.
GTGATAAAGAGAAGAAGAAGAAAAAAGAGCGCATAAATCTTAACAGTGTCCTTTTGTGGAGCAGCGGCTGCTTAAATCCACTGTTTACATTTGGCCTTGCATCATCCCGCCTCCTCTGGTGTGGAATTGTGACGTCCGTCTCACTTGGATGACGGCAAAGTCGGATGAAATGAACGGCAGACTGAGGTCGCTTTGAAAAACATCAGACATGTATCTGATTTAGGACCACATATGAAAGTGGCTTGGGGTCTGATTTAAAAACAAAACAATAAGACCACCAAAAAATAAATAAATAAAATTATTATATATATATATGTGTGTGTGTGTGTATATGTGAATGTGGCCTTAGTCAGACCAGGCTTCTCCGCTCTGATGCTCAGTTTAAACTTGAGCAGATGGACTTGGGTTGCCAAGGTATGTGTGTGTAGACAGGTGAACTCAAATGCAAAGAAATATCAGCCGCTCCAAATCAAAAAAATATTAATTAATGAAACAAATTGTAAAACAAAACAAACCAAACAAAACCAGTAAAAAGCACACTGAACAGAAGAGAACATGGGAAAACGTGAAAACTGAACAGCGACATTAAGGATCTGACGAAGACGGACAGAGAACACCGGACTAACAAGGAACAGGTGGGTGGACGAGAGGCAGAGCAGACCAGGACTGATTAACAAATAAGGCGCAGGTGAAAACGAAAACCTGACAGGAAGTGAAGCCGGACAAGAGACACGACGGGCAGAGCTCCAAAATAAAACAGGAAGCAACCGAAACACGATCAAGCGCAAACTGAGAGGCCAATCCAAAAGTCCAAGGTGAAAAATGCGCACAGTCCCAACGAGACCGTGACGTCTGCACGGATTCGCTGCTGCGCGATGGGCTGATTCGACATTTGCGCGAATGAGCAGCCGAACGCGTGCCTCTAAAATAAAGTCGCCGGTGAGCGTGGCGGCGGTGGTGGTGGCGGCGGCGGCGGCTCGGTGTGTCCCAAACCCCGAGTTCAACGCGGTGCAGGCTACATCTGCTGAGGCGTCTGTCCATGCCAAACCTGAACTATTCTCTGGAAATGAATCATGACCACCACATGAAATGGGACCAAATCACCACTGTGAACACTGACACAAAAATTGGTCACATTAGGTTGCATGGCAACTGCTTGTATGTGGGCTTTTTCTCAGAAAATGGTGTATTTAATGCCCTGACCCCCCCCCCCCCCACCCATCCCCCACCGCCCACCTCAACCACCCTCACTCCCCCCACCCGCTCCCCCCTTCCTTGTTGACATCATTTTGGAGCACAATGCGTCAGGTTGTGAGGAGGAATTATGCTGTTTGGGACACGAGTTTTCTAAAAATATTAAAACTGCATGATGACAGACATAATACCCTCAGGGGGTTATTTCCAATCTGTAATCATACCTAATTCTGACACGTATCATCTAATGCACCCATTCAGGCACTATTAATATATCCAACCTGAGAAGTCTCCCATCTCTGTTGCAGCGCAATCGAGATAAAAGGACTTCGGAGATTAAACCTGAGGCATGTCAGGATACCCACACTCCATGTAAGCTATGTTTTGTTCTATACTGGATAAACCATAAGCAAAAAAAAATGTCTACAGTGCTTTTCAGTGGAAAATGTGACAACAAACCAGTGACACTGACGTATGTTTTGCATTTCATGAAGCGTCCTAAACAGTTAAGATAATTCATTTTTTTCTCCTGGATTGACGAAGCAAAACTCACCATTTGGATTCTCATGCTGAGGCTAAGCTTGAGCTCTCCGCGTACTTTGAATTAATGGCCGAGAGCAGATCGATTTGTAACGCGTTTTTTTCTAATTTCGAAATCTCTCCTTGTTGCGATTATGGCGCATCACCATTTGCTGTTGTTTTGCTATGTTTTGGCCCCTCCCCCTTTCTCTCCCTCACCCCTGTCTCACTTCTCTGCCGCCGTCTCCCCCATCCTCTCCTCTCTTTCAAACCTCTCTCACCCTCTTTCCACCCGCCCCATCGAGCCCCGATGGCCGCCCGCCGTTGCATTCCGGTTTCGCGTCCAGGCTTCTTCCGTTAAAGGGAGTTTTTTTTTTTTTCCGATGTTCGCTCATGCTGGAATTCTGGGGTCTCCATGAATCTGTCAGGCGCGACTCATGAGTAAACTGACTTGAAAAACGAACCGGGGGCCTGAGATTTGAACACTTCAATGAAAAACAAACAAACAAACAAACAAACAAAAAAAAACACAAGACACTCGATTGTTCAGCAGATAGTTGGCCGTCGTGCAAATAATTGTGGATGTTTTGGGTTTTTTTTTTCTGGACAGTTGCCGATATCCCGCCACTGGAAGCCCGTCGCACACTCAAGTCGCCTGACACGACCCCCTCCGCATGCCCCCGCTCTTCCTCGTGGGCGCGCCTTCAAACACCTCTTTTTCCCTGAATCCCGTGACCGGCGCCTTCCTGTGTTTGTTAAACCGCCATTAGACGCAATCTTTGCCACGTAATATGCCCCATCAGCCAAGCTTTCACCAGCCATTAGGACAACAGAGGCAGAGCCGCAAAGGCCTCCCCCCTTAAAGCTGCGTCCTTTGTTTATGATCTCTGCCACCCTTGTCTTCTTGCTCTCTCCTTTCATCTCCTTCCCCGTTTCTTTAGCCCCTGCTCTATCGTCTTTCCCATCTTCATCCTTTTTTTTTTTTTTTTTGGTCCCCCTTTAATTATCTATACCCCCACTCCTCCTTAATGCTCCCTAACACCCAATCTTCCTCTCCTCTTCTTTTTCATCCTCTCTCCATTTCTTGTTTTGTATGCAAGCCCCAAGGGAGAGAAATGGGTGAAAAGCACTCTCTCTGCACCACTGTCACAAAAGACTGGTGAGTCATCGCCACTTATGTTCCTGTCCCCCTCCTCCCACAAAAAAAAACACACACACACACACACCACATACACACACGCACGCACGCACACACACACATACAGAAAAAAAACCACTCAAATTATGCCCTACCTGCCGTGCACTTACAGGAAGACACTTACCGACAAACACACACACACACGAGTGACACAAACAAAGCAACACACCGTTTACAGACACGCATGTGGCACACACACACACACACACACACACGCACACACACAGATGCACACGCGCACACGCACATTCCACAGCTCTTCAAAATGACCCTGAAATTAAATCCCAAATCACACTGTAATTTAGTCGATGATTGCGGTTGAAAATGGCATTCATTCGTGTGCGGCTGCCTATTGTACCTCGCTGGATTATTTTGGAGTTTGCAAAGGCAGAACTCGTGTCAACGAAGATGTGGAAGCGCAGGGAGAAGGCGCGAGAGAGAGGGGGAGAGGGAAAGGGAGAATCCCGCCGCTCCCGCGCGAGACGCTCCCCGACGACAGGTGAGACAAAAGGAGTCGCCCCTGTGGACAGAGCGGCCAAACAATGACAAAGACAGAGGGGCAAAAACAGAGCGTAAGACAGACATTTCCCTTCTGTGGCTCTGCACCTCCGAATCGTCCACCTACGGTTGATGAGCCATCAAGTAAATGCTCTCCCTCCATCTGCTGGAGGAGTGACTCACTTACAATGCAGTCACGATGCTGCTGCCGCCGCCGCCGCCGCCGCTGCTGCTGCTGTGTGCACAAGATGGCTGTTGTCACCGGCGCGCACAAAGAATGACACACTTCGAGCCGCAGCCGACAAAATGTACCGGCATTTAGTTTCTTTTTTTTTTTTGGTCAAATGCAGGTTTGTTTTTGTCTGTCTGAGGGAACTGTCGCAGGGATTTTCAATTCGTGCAGCCACGCCAGCTGCGACCACCACTTATTCCATTGTCGATTAATTGCAAAAAATTGGCTGTTTTTCTGCATTGATTGTTTAAGTGTTCGGTGGGTAGATTTTTAAAAGATTTGCGGAAAAAGACACCATCAATTATTTCAAGACTGGCATCTTTGCATTACTGTCATATAGGAAAAGAAGGAAATCCCCACGGTTGAGAACCCAGACTACAACAATGTACAGGAATGTATTGGGATTTTTTATAAAATAAAAAAAGAGACTCGTGAAAAGATGAACTCCAGCTAATTGGCGATGATGTCAAGGATGAGGAAAAATGTCAATTAATACAGAAATTATTCAAAAATAATAAAATAAAAACATCAGATGGTCATTAATTCACTCACGGATGACCACCCTAAAATTGAGAGGGACATTTTCAGTGTCAGAAAAAAATTCTCAACAACTTGATATACAGTATGTTTGTACCCTGTTTATAAGTGCCGAATGATTAGAACATGTTTCTAAACAAGGTTAATGAGGAAACAAGGCACGGGTAGTTTTGAATCTGAAATGTTTTTGCCCGGTGTTTGTTTCCGGCGGGTCGCCTCTGCCAAACGAAGAAGACTCCACCGCAGGGACACCAGAGCCCTCAGCCCTGATTAGTCTTTACAGAAACCTGCTTGTGAGCTATTCAGACACATCAAATATTGAAAGCCTGGAGTTTCCGTTTCACACAGGCAGCGATACACACACACACGCGCGCGCACACACACACACAACGCAAACAGACGGGGGCGGAGTTCGGAGACAGAAGAGGTGCAGGGGGAAAAGAGGGAAAAGTCAGAGAACAGTGGGGATTAAGAGGAAATAACACACCGGGCCACCCTGGGAGGGAGACATCCGAGCAGGGATGGAGGGAGAGAGGGACGAACAGGGAGAGAGTGCCCAAAGGTGAGTCCGGGAGAGATCATCCCTAATCAGGATCTCGTCTTGAGTGTAACAGAAGAAGCTCGGCCGCAGACTGACAGGCTGATAACCCTCTGGTCAGGTGGTTGAGAGGGCAGGCGCTTGAGGTTTTTTTTTTTTTTAAGTTTACGGCATCTCCCTCTCACGCCACAGCCGGACGACGCCCTCACAGGCTGACGCACAGGCTCAGATCTGCCGCGAGGAGGCCGGAGCCCCGCTCTGGGAAGCCCGGGAGGACGACCACGCCGAGGCCTGCGATGGAGAGGCGAGTTGATGTCGAACGGCATTCACCCAAGTGGGAAAGTGTTTTCAGTCCTTTTTTTGATAGATTTCTGGTGTGTCCCCTGGCTGGTGCGATTGGTCAAGGCCGGGGAGGATCCGTGCATCCACGGGCCTCTGACAGCCACACAGGACGACCGCCTCCCACCGACCCCCCCTTCGGCGTCATCTCATCCCTCCAGCACGCAAAGTAAGCCGCACACATACACACGCCAACGCAGATGACTGACGTATGGCAGCCGCGCGGCATCCGCGACCCACCGTGGCGGCTTCCGATCGCGCCGACCTGCCCGGGTTCGGCTGAGTGAGGCGAGTGACCGCAAAACGTGCGCTTCTGTCCACGCTTGTGTGTTCACAGATCGCCCGTCGGAGCCCTGCTGGTACTGCTTCAGGTCCCTTGACTCAGAGTATCGCCCGCCAACTCCTCAGCAGGTTGCCCCGTTCATGAATAAACACATTATGTCACAGCGACGGGCGGCTCGGATAGATTTACATGGGAGGGGGGGGGCTGCCACTCCGGCTCCGATGTGTGAACCACTTTTCGTCTCAATTCAACTTAGAATACATCATTGTATTTGTTGCACAAAAAAAAAAAAAAAAAACGGTTGCTCAGAGGCAATTTTGCACAAAAGTTGATTTAATTTCCAAAGCCACGGATTTCACGATGATAATCTTCTATTCTTCTGCCTCCTCTCTATCAAAAGAAACGCACCCATCAGAACATGATGATCTGACTCTTTGGCTACAGTCATCAGGTCCCATAGTTAGCTTAACCTGTACTTTTTCGCCGTGCTGATTTCAAAAGGACAGTAACTAGAGAAAGAGAATTAAAAAGAAGAGGCAAGCCTGAAAAATCGTAATGACGTTACATAACACAGTCTAGTGAGATTAAAATACTGCCGTCACTCTTTCAAAAAAAAATTGAGCCCGATGTGTTCCATCTAATAATTACCCTTTTTTATCTGAAGCCTGCAGACAGGAGTAAATAATATCTTGGTTCATTGATTGCACGCAGAGCAGCTCAAGACTTTATCTTGATGGTGTCATCGCCACAGTCCTACAGTTGTATCTTAGTGCAGGTTTTTTTTTTTTGCTGCTGTGTAGTAACACAACACTCCCGCGTTGCTGGAATGCAGGAGGAGGCAGAAGAACCCTCGTCAGCACTGCCCTCTCCTGGCCAGAGGGTGATCTACCAGACGGATCCCCGACCGCACTTTGGCATAGCCTGGTCCTCCCACTCCACATGTCGCCCTCTGTGGGGCAGCGAAGGGCCCTGCTGGGGCCAAAGAAACCAGGAAGAGTCCGATCAGACACACACCTGCCCCCACTGCCATCTGGGGCTGCCCGCTGACACACTCCGCTGGCATGAGGTTGGCACACAGAGACGCAAGCAGAGATGCCAAAACACACTTTGCTCTTAACACAGCAGCGTGTTTAGTGGAGAGCCTCTGACTGTTGTCCTTCTCTCTGTTCAGGCAAAGTGTCTGCTGTTCGAAGGGCTGAGGAGCTCAAAGAAATGAACGTCATCGCAGAAAATGTCATACCTCATAAAGTGTTGCAGTAAATCGCAGTAAATCGCTTTCAAGACAACGAATCTGCTTCTGCAAATAAACATCTGTCTATTCACACATACACTTTACGTTTACTGCTAATTTCACGTTTGATTTGTATTCATGAGCAGTTTGTTTTTCACTTTCAGACTGCAGGCCAAAATATCTGCAGAGAAAAGAAAAAAAAAAAACTCCTGTGATGGGAAATAAACTCCTTTGCGATCTATAATGTTTTGTGGTTTTATAAGATTGGCGGTATGGACCTAAAAAAGCGTATTACATGACCAGCCACTCCACACGTTTCTGTTGTGGCAGCTGACGCAATAACACCTGTATTTCAGACGGCTGCATGGGGCCCGCTGTAAAAATAGATAGAGGGAAGTTTGGTTTTAATCCAGACTCGATGAAAACAGCCACCAGCTGACAGACGAGCGTCTTAAGGCCAGACATTAATTCGCTGTCATTGTTTTTTTTTCTTTTACAAAAACAAAAAACAAAAAACACACACCAATAAGCAATTTTTCTAGCATTCTTTGTCATCTCCTATGTTATATTGTGATTTGGCAAACGGCACCACTCATTAAGGCGAATGCGAGAGGACGCCGTTTCATTCATTCTTTAATTGCCTCTTAAATACAGATGGGTTGACATCTGAGAAGGCTGTCTGTGGTTGATATAGTACAATAATCGAGTGCACATGAAATAAAATTGTTTGTCTTTTTCATGCGCAAAATGGATACTTTTTCTAAATGTAAAAGTTATACCTCTCCTTGGCTTCATCAGGATGCACGTTGAGCCTGACTAAAGGCACATGAAGCTTTAATACTTATGGCATTTTATTACTGCAGAAAATAGTGAAAGTTGCGAAGCTTTCGCAGACACCGTAAAGTGTGTATACAGCATATTTTTGCACTCGGTAGCAATAAGACAAAAGACACTTTTCCCTTTCAGCGCCGATGTACTGACCTCAGACCAGTGTTCACCAACCACTGTCAATCAGTGTCCTCGGGAAATGTGCAGGAGTGCATCAAACAATAAACACATAAAATGTTGTAAACGTATCCAATCCTAATAGAGTTAAAACAATGATTTTTCTCTAATGTCTGCGAGACAACATTAAAACTACTTTAACAAGTAGATTATGAAGTCGTTAGTGAGTCATTAACGAGGTTTTGTTGTTTGTAATTATCTGCTATGATGCATGCAGACTCATTTGCTCATTTCAGCAGTGTTTGGCATTAAATAGAACAAATTTGGAGTTAAACTAGCTTGATTTGAAACAAATAATGTGTTCTGAATTGATTGTTACCTTAGTAGTGGATTTTATACTGTATATATGTTCTTCCGCGGTCTCCTGAGCTGCTGGATTGCTTGTTGCTTCAGAAATGTCTTCTACTTCTCTCTGAGTAATTCCCCAACATTTCCAGGATATCATGAGTCGTTCCTTGGATTTATAGCTTTGGACTGCGAAATAGCGGCTATTGAGAGCCGCTGTGAATTTACAAGCTGCAGCAATCAATGTAAATCCTCCTTGAAATCCAACATTAAGCTGTGCCCTCTTTAAGTCGATTCTGTGGCACTGGGATTTCTTTCCAAACAAGAATGGCTTTTGTTGCGAGTGGTAATGCAGAGCAAAACCCAGAAGGCAGCACTTGGGGTGAAGTTTTAGAGGAAGATGAGGATATTCGTGAGGAAACAAAGGTTGCAATTCATAGCAGGTGAGTGGTTGGGGGTCTCGCTGCTTCCTGATTATGCTCGCGGGGGTGGTTTTCCTAGTTTGACCTCACTGGCCGAACATCGTGCTCGCCCCCTCTCTGTTGCTGCTGTTTCTACTTCAATGGTCAGCTGTCGTCTTTGCAACAGGGTAGGTGATCCCTGCTCCCCGTTTCCTATCTGGAGAGGCTACGCGTGAGTCCTCCATACAGTCCCACGCAGAAGCCAAGACACTGGAGCAACCCGTCACCAGATATCTGAGTTTACCAGGGTAAACCTGTCCCCTGAAGGCCTGCCTAAACCGGCATTTTTCCACCACAGTTTCCAATGATGTTATTATTTTATTGAACCATAACGCCATCCACTAACCTAATGATCCACTAACACATGACAGACAAGTCACTCCCCAAAGTTAACAGTATATTGTCTTGACCACTCTTGATCCCTCTCTTAAATATGAAACTGAACTAGATCTCCTGAACTGTTGAGCCTAGAGACTCTTACGCAAACTGCCTGGTTCATGTCCTCAACGGAAAGACCTCTAAACTCACCACTGATAATCTGAGAGAGGTGTAAAACTTCATGTATACTTCATAATAGAGGATAATCTCTCAGCAGATAGGCCGCTGCCATGGGCATTTCATCAGACTGCCAGTGGTAACCAAAAATATATGCCGACTCAATAGTGTTGCGACATTAATTTCTTTGTATTTTAAATATATTTACACTATTGAAGCACAATATGGACTATATGAAGTCGTCCATCTTGCATCTTAAAGAAAACGTGTGCCAGTTCATATTGTGCCCATTTATTCTTGTAAAGTTTGTATGTTATCAAACCGCAGACAGAAAAACCTTTGGGGTAGGTATTAATCCATCACAGGCGCACTGTGATTTTGAAACCAACAATTATTCCAGTCATTAATTTCACCTTCCAGAGTACACAGAATAAAATGCTAGAAAAAAAGAAATGAAAATGATAATTATTCCCCCCGCGGCACAAGTGAACTTATTCAAATAACCGGTTTTGTGTGACGAACAGCCATGAACCCAAAGATGTTTTCCATCACTGAAAATGAATAAATATTCACATTTGCCACATTCATTCATTCCAGTCATTAATTCACTTCAGTTCTACCAAATTAAAGTGGGGGATTATGTTTCATATTTATATTTTGTACATTGCACACACAAGAAGCCCCCCGACTGCTGATAGGCTGCCTTAAAGTAGGTTCTCATTTGCACACGTATACAATCAACAAATGAGTGAGTGGAAAAGAGAGAGAGGTAGACCGATTCATGATTTCCTTTCACGCTAATATTACAGCAATACAACGCCACCATGGAGCTCTAATTAGCTTGGGGTGTGCAGTTCAAAGACACGCCGGGAGGCATGGAAAAACAACAGCAGAGCAGCCACATAACAGCTGATAATGTACTAATATTGTTGAATATAGCCCAGGGGAACGTGTGGTAAAACTTCAGCATCATCGTCATCATCATGGGAACATCGCGTCAATTTAGGCGTTAAGACTGTGACACAAATGAGCAACAGCGTTAACCAAGCCAAGCTGCGACAATAAACAATCAAACAGCCAGGTGAGAGAATAAAACAAAATAATATTCTTAGCTATTTGAAGTTTATTTTCCATCTGAGTTTGAGAGAGTCTGCCGCAATTTTTGAATGCTGGTACCGCACGCTGTGGATATTTGCTGCTTCTGGGCTTGAACAGCAGTCATTGATCGGGGTAGCAGCTGTGACGGTAAACTTTTCGGGGCTCATCACTCTGCAGAGCGGGTGGATCACGGACATGTGGGCGGCTGATGGCTTCCGCCGTAACGTTAGTGTTAGCAGCGACGCCGTCGGCGGGCTGGCTGCTCGCGCCGCTCTTGGCAGAATCCCGCACGGACGGACGGTTTTGTAATTTTCAAAAGCCTTAAAAATGTCCCAAGTGCTTCCGTTCTTTTATTTCTATGCTGCTCGTTAGCTTGATGACACAGAAAAAAAAGAGACTAGCTGAATCCGACATTGCCAACATCACGATCAAGCATCAGAGATGTGGATCATGTTTCTCGACCCATGTGTCGATGGAAACACCAGTTTTCCAAAGGGTTTGTCTTGTAACACGGCCAATAACCGCACCTTAAGCATGTTCTTCAATAAAGAATGAATCCAAAGACAGAAACTGCTGGACTCATTGTTTGATTTCTGAGATAAGAAAAACAAATGATGTATGCACACCACGCAGCGGGGTCTCAAGAGCAAATTCCTGCCCTGGGTACTAAAGGAGGTCATCCCGGCCAAGTGGCAATTCCCTTGCCCGCGGCTGAACGTGTCATTTCATTACTGGCAGATAAATTCGCAGATGTCAAGGAACAATTTCCTGATAGAAAATTAAATAAAAAAAAGTATTGTGACTGTTTTTTTTATGTTATCCCCATAAACAATGCTTGTATGGGCATTTGAATCGTTGGATTTATGAAAATCTTTTTCTGCAACAATGTTATTGTCTTCAAATGGATGTGGGGGTGGTGATTATACTGCAAAAATGTAAGGTTGATCATGATTTTTTTAAATCCAAAGAGCTCTGGCTTTAATTAATATATATATATATATATGTGTATTATCTTTCGTTCTTTTGTGGTATTGTGTTGCTGTCACATTCTCAGAGGCGTTATCTCTTCTTTGGGTTTGAGTGTTGGGATGCACACGCCTCCATGACCTGGAGGTGGAAATGAATGTGCGTGATCAAACCCTTAGCAAAAAAAAAAAAAAAAAAAAAAAATTGCACACATGTTTTGTGATCACGGTGAATTGTACCAAGTATGAGCACGAGCTGACAAAAGCAAAAAGTGAAGAAAAAGAAAAGAAAATCCAACTGGTGAAAATGAAATCCCCCTCAGGTTTCCCCAGTCCCATTTCTCTTCATCATCTTCTCTGTCAAGGTGGGGTTTCATGGCTCACGGGCAGCACTGCCATCACGCTGCATGGGCTTGAAAATCAAAATTGCAGCGGACCAAATTATCAGCGCTGACCAGCTCATAATGACGCTGTTGCCTGAGATCCCCCCTGACGGAATAGGCCGTGACAGCCTTCGACCACCCACATGAAGACGGCTGAGGCTGAGAGCTGTAGCTGGGAGTCTGGTCTATTTGATACGGTCATGTTTTTCGATGTTTTGAGAGGAACTAATTGAATTTTGGATGTGAAAGAAAGTAAAACGTATCCTTCAATTTCATCAAAACAAGCCAGCCTGTCATGTCTGACCCTCAACCCTGTCGTAAATACAAAGTAGTTGGATGAGAAGCTGCTGCTGCTGCTGCTGCTGCTGCTGCTGGTTCGTGTGTGTGTGCCAGCGTCTGAGACGTTTGGCCTTTCATGGAGATCACCACTGCGGTGAGGCTGCTGCGCGCCACACTGAGATGCAGGAGGTCATTAAATGAGAACAACATGGAAAGAAAGGTCAGTGCTAGCTGAATCTGAGATGCACCGTCTTGACGATGGTCACTTCTTCTGGTTGAGAGTCCGCTTGGTGAAAGACAACATCAAAAAGAAGGTCCTCTACTTGTTTTCTATCTGTCTGCACCAAAAACAAACAAAAAAAACAACAAATCATGAGACTAATCTGTTTTACACATCAATTAGCCAAACAAGCAAAATTTGGTCATTCGAGTTCGGCACTAACATGCCTTCTTGTGTTTTTTAGGGCTGGCTCGGGGTTGTGTGCGTGCGTGCCTGCGTGTGTGTGTGTGTTTGTGTGTGGAAACTCTGACCCACTTTCATCGCAAAGAGTGACTGGGAGAGGCTGTGTGTGTGTGTGTGTCTGTGTGTGTGTGTGTGTGTGTGTGTGTGTGCGTGTGTGTGCGCGTGTTTTGTTGTGCACTCTGGCATGAGGGAAGCACTATTTAAAGAAACAGGGATTAAGCACTTGGTGTATTGCTGTTGATTTCATGGGGCATGACACTACAGAGGGAATGCAATCTATTATTATTATTAATATTATTATTATTATTAATATTATAATTCTAAACTCTAACATTGCTTGCTTGAAAATAATTCCCATCTCTGCATATTTGAAGCTCTATATTTGTCGCAACAACTATGACTTGCACAGCGCATGTGCGGCACATTGTTGGGTATCATAATTGTGTAGGTTTGGTACTTGTTTCAGCTTAACTTAGATTTTGGATTGTGATTTTTTTTTTCATTCTTGAATCCTTATATTGCTATTCTTATGTCGTGATGTGCGATAGGCTGCTGGCAGCATCATCTTCGACCATGAGTGGATGATGCTCCTCAAAAGGATCCATATCCATTAGCACATTTAAGGGCACTGTGTTTGGATGCTGTTGCTGTTTCACTGTGAATTTTTGCACATGTACTTATTGTATTTACATGTGTTTGTGAATGACTATCTTGGCCAGGTCTCTCTGGCAAAAAAAAGGATATTCAATCTCAATGGGACTTCCTGGTTAAATGAAGTAAAAAAATAAAGCTCACAGAGGAGAGAGATGACACATGTATGAGCGTTGGTTATTGCTGCCGCGAATAATCACAACAGCAGACGGAGCATAAATGAGTCTGACACATCAATAAAACAGCATCCCGCGCGCCATTGGCCGCCGAGCGTCATGCGCGGTCACGTGACTGAATAATTGCATTAGGCCGCGTGCGTGCGCCGATGGTCCGTCCCATCACCTGACCGACATTTGAATATTGACGCTCGCCCTGCCGCCTCATCGGCCCGCCTCCCCGCCTCTGTTATTGTTGTGTCACACACTGCCAGAGTGGGGGACCGCCGCCACCATAGCGGGAGACCATCACCGGCACCGGGGCCTGAGAGACAGAGAGAGAGAGAGAGGGAGGGAGAGACTCTGCCATGTCGTCGCTGCTGGAGCCGTTTTCGGTGCGTGAGGGGCCGTGCGAGAGCGGCGGTGCCCGGCGGGGATGCCCGAGCTCCGCCCCGCGTGCGCTGCAGCCGCCGTCCCGGCGGCTGGCCTCCGGCGCGGCGGGACTCGCCTCGCTGCCCGCGCACCAGCGCTCGTACGCGGCGAGGAGAAACCTGGCGGCCGCTGCGGTCGGAGGGAGGAAAATCACGCACCCTGGGAAAGCCATCCTCGCGGGTTTGTATATATATATATATTTTAAATTATTATTGCCGTTGCTACAGCCTCCACAGTCGCGCATCGCTCCCTGCACAGCCTGATCGCAATCTGTCGCCCTAAAGGCTACTCATGCACAACTGGGTCACTCAGCCAGCAGTGATGCTACATGAGGGAGCCGCGTGTCTTTACTGGGTGAATATACGTGCTTTGGATTCACTAAGAATATCTGTAAAGATGATGAAATGTTTATGCTGCTGCGTAATAACAAAACAAAAACAAAAACGAGGCTCAGATCTCAGTGCAGGGGGGGGGGGGGGGGGGGTGAAATAGCATCCCCTTAAAAGAATGATCTAGAATCAGCACCCGCTCTGCAGTCAGTCCACCTCATCTCCTTTCTTTCCGGGCTCGGAACATTCAGCTCCGCGTGGCGAATCCCCCCCGAAAAAGCTCTTTTGCTCTCCCTCATTTATTTTCAGGCGGCATCGCTGGAGGAATCGAGATTTGCATCACCTTCCCAACAGAGTACGTGAAGACCCAGCTGCAGCTAGACGAGAGGGCCAACCCGCCACGATACAGAGGGATTGGTAGGTCACTGGGACATCTGAGCGTTGTCTGGTTGGAGGTGTGTGTGTGTGTGTGTGTGTGTGGGCTGGTTCAGTGAAGGATTTCTCGTGTGTGTGTGTGTAGGTGACTGTGTCAAGTTGACTGTGCAGGATCATGGGCTGAGAGGATTGTACCGAGGTCTCAGTTCTCTGCTCTACGGATCAATACCCAAGTCTGCAGTCAGGTGAAGATGCACACACACACGCACACACACACACACACACACGGTGTACTGACCTCGGTGTTCGTGTGAGGTGCGCTCGTTTTTTTTCCTGTTCTGTCCCGTGACAGTTTGAGGTCTGGTGGTTCCCGCTCGCTTTCATGTTCACATCCTTTTGAGATATAAACATGAAGTCTGGCCGTCTCCTAATAGGTTCCAGTGGGACGGCCGCCGTATTGTCATTGCTCTGGGTCCTTGTTCTGCAGATTTGGCACGTTTGAGATACTCAGCAGCCCCATGCGGGATGCCACGGGTCGCCTTGACAACACGCGGAGCCTTGTATGTGGTTTAGGAGCAGGTATCGCAGAGGCCATCGTGGTTGTCTGCCCCATGGAAACGCTCAAGGTGGGTGGCGCTGGACGCTATTACTCAATTCCCCCCGCCCCCCCACTTTGGATCAAACTGAAGGGCGCGTTGGATGAAATGGTCCCTCCCTCGTCCTCCAGGTGAAGCTGATCCACGACCAGTGTTCCCTCACCCCTCGCTACAGAGGCTTCTGTCACGGAGTCAGCGAGATCATCAGAGAGCAGGGTGAGAAGGAAGCGTTTAGCAGCATTATCAATTGTCATCTTTTTTTTTTTAGATTCATTCATGTCTCTTTATTTTCACCCCCTCCCCTTAGTATATTGCAGGATTTAGTGCGCTGCATAAGCCACGAAAGGTTTGGCAATGGAGATTAACGGCGTCTGTATCTATATGCTGTGTAATCCGACCGGTTTAGGTGTGAGGGGGACGTATCAGGGTCTGACAGCGACCGTCCTAAAACAAGGGACCAATCAGGCCATCCGCTTCTATGTGATGAATGCGCTTCGCAACTGGTACAAAGGTGAGAATCTCGTGCTTTTTCTATTATTTTTTCTTCAAATGTTCCAGAGTCTGGGCCACAAATAATGTATCGGCATTCCAAGAGCATAAAGTTTCTGATGTAAGTGAAAAACAGCAGGCAGGCTGGACATAGCAGCATAAGAAATGCGATTGGAGTGGATGGCTGTCATCTGCCAATCAAATAAGATGAGGAAAGACAGACCAACGGGATTCATGCCGAGGAAGAGTAGTGGGCCTCGTCATTGCCAGAGCTCTTACATGCCTCACTTATTCCAAAGTGAATAGATTCTAGCCAGCGGCCTGTTTCACAGCTGCTTTTTGGGGAAAAGATAACGAGGCGAGAAGCGGCAAACGCCTCAAGACGCACTGATGCGACATGCTAACGTGAGCAAGCTAACTGCAGACCCGTGCCGTTGATGTCTGGATAGTCATTGACCGGAGGATGGCGTCACATTATTGGTCGACGGCGGTCGGCTCGGGCTTACGTCAGCAGGTGCCATATTTTGTTTTACAGGCAGAAAATATTACTGGAATTTTCTTAATTTTTGGCCTGAAGGACTTTAAAAAAGGCCTTGTGAAGTCTTTGCCAGCAGGGGGGGGACAAGACATGTTGCAAAAAAGAAGTCGTTAAGGAGAGAATGAGGCTGTTTGTTGCATCATGTTACCTCAGTAAACATTTTCATAATGAGTTTAAGGTTACAATCAGTCACATAAAGTCCTCCTCCAAACAACTTGGTGTCCTTTTTACTGTAAATGATGGTTCCACCTCGGGTAGACCATAAAGCAGGGGATGCTTCATAGCATGACTACTCTAGGGGTCGCTACCATGGTAACTTGCCCGTTTCTGTAAGATCCAAGCATCACGCCTCTCTAGCTCCACCCTCTCATCCAAATATGGTCCCCCACAGTGGCAACAGAACAGGATAACAATGGCCGAAATTCCAAAGGGGCTTTCTAAAGGGAGTCTGATTGGTGTCACACTGGCTGTGTCAAATGTTTCTAAAACAATCTGTGGTCGAAGCTTCAATGCATTTTTTTCCCCTTCATATTCCGTTCCCCTCACATATTGGACGTTAATTCGAGTTTTGGATTTTGCCCCTTAAGGTGACGACCCCAGGCGAGAAATGCACCCAATTGTTACGGCCATGTTTGGGGCGACGGCGGGAGCAGCCAGTGTTTTTGGAAACACGCCTCTAGATGTGGTGAAGACCAGGATGCAGGTGAGTGCCGCGCCCTCCTTCCTGCAATTCCGGCTGCAAAGGGAAACACGCGTACTTCTAAACACTAAAGATTCGCGTTATTGAAAAAGTCCTATTCTGACACCATATTTTGACCTGATAACCTACATGTTCGGGCATCGATGCCTATCAACCTCAATTGTTACTTGGTATGCATGGCTGCATGTAAACAGGAATATTAGTTGACTATTACAGCCAGGATAGAATTTTTTTTTTTTCCTGAATCAGTGCAAAAACTAAATACTGTGTGTATGTTCATAGGGTTTGGAGGCCTACCGCTACAAAAACACAGTGGACTGTGCCTTCCAGATCTTGAAGCATGAAGGACCGCAGGCGTGAGTAACCCTCCGTGCTCCTCTTCACACTCCGATGCCGCGCGTAGACATAAAACATGTGGCTCTGACCTCGGCTCGTCCTGCGCGCAGGTTCTACAAGGGCACGGTTCCCAGGCTCGGCCGCGTGTGCCTGGACGTGGCCATCGTCTTCGTCCTCTACGAGGAGGTGGTCAAACTGCTCAACAATGTTTGGAAGACGCAGTAGACGGAGAGGTCCCGCAGGGGGAAAGCACAGAGCAGTGCCTCATGCTACGCACAACTCAACACCTCTTTTCTAGCGCTTGGCTCCTCGTGTTGCCCTGAGCAGACGCCATTGTTGCATTCGTGATTGGCAGCGTCTATTGTACACATGGCGATAACAAGGGGATGGAGAGCGGCTTGTTGCGTTTCCGCTCTTTTACTCTAGAGGGGATCATTTTATGTTTAGATGTGAAGGGAAGAGACAAAATATGATGTTCTATTCTGCACATTTGACCAAACATTTAGTCTCTGTTCCCCTAGTTTGTGAATCATAAAACCAGAGGGTAAAGGATATTTAGGGAAGCACACCAAAGGTTAGAATTAGATGTGGGAAACGGGGAAAAAAAAAACAACTCAAAACAGGATGTTACATGTGTCTGCTGATGCTTTAGCTTCTGCTACAGTTGCTAATGTGGATGTAGTTCTTACCGAAACCATAAATGTGTCTTTTAGTTCACTGAGTACTTAATATACTGAGCAAAGAGCAAGAGGTGCTACCGGACATGATTGATCTCACCGCAGTAACTCTACATGTAGGTGTCGTCATTGCTTACGCGACCGTGCTCGTGGTAATCGTCACTAGAACATTAACGGTGGTGTTCTCGCTGTATTTAAGAACATGGCTGCATGAATCCTGGCTGTGTGGCATCTCTCCTGTTTAAAAAAATCGCCAACAGTGCTTTGTGGGCTTTTTGTTTTTTTAAGCAACTTCGCAGCGTAATCTACACAACGTTTTACTAAGACGTCAGTGTCCAAATAGCAGCTAGGTAGCAATTTTTTTTTTTCCAATATCAGACACGGCTGAGGTAAACACTGTCATCATTTTTGGTTTAGTTCTCTACAGCCGCGTGTTCCATCTGTGGACAACTGAACCACTAATTCTTTTCTCCGGACCCTCCATCAGTCAAGCCTAGGAACTGTGTTGCAGCCTGAAATGTAAGAGCTGAAATCGCCTCCGCTCCACGCGAGATCACAACATGTAAACGTGGGTGTCAGCCATGCTGGGGGTTTTTTTGTTTTTAAAACAAAAAAACTTGGAGGCTGTAGTGTTTTTCTTTTGTGCGCACTCATACCTCAAGTTAACCTGCTTCACATGCTTTTTTTTTTACTGATGAAATAGCCATTTTAAATGCGCTCATTGTTTGTTTACGTGTGTTGAACTACAATAGGGAGAAAGTAGAAATCTGAGAGGCTCAATTGGGGGCGACAAGTGGAGCGATGTTTGGTTTGGACCGAACACACAGCCTTGCACACAAGCCTTTCATTCCTATTCGCCAAAACTACTTAGATATAATCTCCGATGTAACGTCCCCTAATAGTAGCTCATATTTATAACACTTTTGCTCAAGAGCAACAGAATATTGTTTTGTCTTTGTCTATTATTTATACATGTTTAAGCTTTGTTCATTTTCACAAGCGTGTGGAGCAAATCGGTGTGATTCATTCACATTGCAGAAGATGCTGTGTTGCAGAAACAAAGACTAATTTTTACTTTAAAATTAATTTCAGTATGTGGACATTGGTTGCGTTATTGTTAAAAAAAAACCCATCAGTGCTCCAAGTATTTACATTGATCAGATGTGGAAACCTCTTTAACATGACAAAAAAAATGGTTTCAATAAACATGTCATTCATAACATTTAACTGTGTGATGCTGGAAATCTGTGGTAAGACAAAAAAAACAAACTCACATCGTCAGCTGGGGTCGTTTTGTTCATGTGAATATGGATGAGCAAACTTTAATGACGGTTGCACCTCATTTATGGGGAAAACTACAAAGTGAACTTGAGTCCAGAACCTTCATGAAGTTGTACTGAACCTCAAAGATGACAAAAAAAAACTATTTTTAGGGGAATATGTATTTGTTCATGTTGAATATTCACAAAAAAGGTAAGAGATTATTTGAGCTGGAATGGTAAACGTGGTTGTTCCGCGGTGGGCTGGGAATCATGGAGGTCAGCGTGGATGACGGACACATCAGCAGGTTGAGGCTTTGCTGACCGCGGGACAGAGCTGATTAAAGGCTGAGGGAGCTGGGCGAGCGGCGGCGGCATTACTGAGGAAGGCATTAGCGGCCCACCTGTTGCCTCGCCGGCCCACCTGCCACCTCTACGCCCCAGTAAGGCTTAAGGTGCAGACCTCCATTCATGAATGAATGGATGATTCTCCCTCTCTCTGAAATCACACTGTATTCTAAAACTGAGGCCCATAAAGTCACTCTTTTCTCGAGTATGCATTTATAAATACATGATCTTTTTCAGGCTCGTGCATTTGGGCACCATTAGGCTTTAAAATTTGTGCTTCACTTTTTTACATTTGAAATGTTCAGTGAAGTACATACAAAAAATGTACTTGCAGTGATCTTGATCATTGTTTTTAAACCCTTGTGTTTGCATTCTTATTCTGCAAACACACACACACACACAAGGATTAACATCAGGACTAGACTTATCTGACACACAGCCATTGTTGATAGACGGCCTAATGAAGCCAAATGGACTTGAGCCACCACGGCTAGCTGACGCAGAAGAAAGTTAAGAACTGGAACAGAGGGATTTTTTGCCCTTGTTATCTCCTCCATCTGTAAACATAGAACACAAAGACGGAAGGTTACACTGGCATCAACTTTTCAGAGGAGAAAAAAAAACAAACGTAAAAAATATGATAAAAATGGCTTTTTTGGCATCTCACTCACATTCTAAGACATTTGTCTTTCCCGCCACTGGCCACTCGCTGTCCATCGGGACTCCAGTCCACTGCGTAAACCTGGGAACAAGGAAGAAAACAACAAACAATCAGCACAAAACCAGCCGGAAGCAGCACTTCCTGGGAATTCTGTGACGTGTATCCGTCCTTCACCTCGTCAGCATGGCCCGGCAGGTCCATGTTAAGCTTTCCGGTCTTGATGTCCCAAACTTTGAGCGTGCTGTCACTGCTGCCGCTGACCAGCAGCCTGCTGTCTGCGGACCACGCCACTTGATATACCGATGCCACGTGGCCACGTAGGGACATCAAGTACCTGAGGACGTGTGGACAAAGCACAAGATCAACCTTTGAGCAGATCTTGGTGTCACAGCAGCACCAGCTGGACAAACAGGAGTATAACACACAAATACATGTGGTATTTGTGTGGTAGCGCTATGCAGTAACCGGTCTTACTTTCCGGTGCGTCCATCCCAGATTTTAATGGATTTATCGAATGAGGCTGATGCGACAAGTCTGGTATCCGGGGAGAAGAGCACTTCATTGACCAGCGCACTGTGGCCAGTCATCCTGGCCAGTGGCTTTTTCTCTTCTGCAGGGTTCCACAGGAACAAGGTGAAGTCATCTGAACCAGACACCAAGCGCTCGGGGGCGGAACCCTGCAGCACAAGAATAGACATGACATCACTGATGACAAGGATGTTACCGAGGGAGATACAGACTTGACATAATTATACACAGTGCTTACCCTAACTTTATTATATCTCTGCAAGGCTTTGTCCTTCAGTTCTTCCACTAGAGGGAGACAATTTTGTTATGATAACATCCTCAACAGAAGAGAAAGCTATTTTATATCATGGTGGACAAGCTGTGTAGCAGAAAATGCTGAATTCCCGCATGCATTTTATCCATCCTCACATGATCCAGTGAGATCCTGGGGGTTGACGGTGGCGGTTGCAGGTTCAAAAGCTCCAGTGCGCAGCACGTAGTCTGTGCTGAGAGCCAGGGTGTTCACCCAGTGGGCATGACCCTGCAGGGTCCGGCATTGTACACCCTATACCCAAGGAAAGACAGAAACACACCTGAAGTGGCGGCGCGCACACACACACACTTTCACCTCATTGTGTTACTTTACTGATCGTTCTGAAGGATGCTTACGTCTTTGGCTCTCCACACTTTCACTGTCCTGTCCTGGGAAGAAGTGTAGAGAAGTCCATCTCCTCCCCACTTAATGCAGGTGACTGACTGAGTGTGTCCGGTCAGGATCTTGTCACAGCGGCCCAACACAGTGTCCCAGATGCGAACTGAACAATCCTTGGAGCTGCTGGCCAAGTACCGACACTCTGGGTTGCTGGCAGGAAGGAGGGAGACGAGACAGTAACCAGGTCAGTCACAGACATTGTGTCAGAGCGGGAGTTTTTCTCCACGATTAACTCTGAATGTTAATTGCCTGAATGTGGTTTCATGTGATCAGGAAAATGATCAAGTGAGCGCTCACAGATGGAGAGGTTCCCAGCAGAGCCAAGTGATCCACTTGGTGTGTCCTGTCAACGTCTTCCCTGTCTGTGTGCCCGTCACTGGATCCCACAGGCAGATCTACAGAAAAAAAAAAATCCATCAGATACATGGAACCATCTTCAAACACAGTATGGATTAGATGTGTGTGTCTGTGTGTGTCGGGTGCATACCTGACTGTTCTTACACCCTGATGCCAGCTTCTTGCCATCAGGTGACCAGGTGATGCACAGCACCCAATGTGTGTGTCCTTAATAAGGCAGAATTCAGCTCAGTGGCGTCTTTTACATTATCACTCGTATCTTGATGCACACAAGAACATGCTAGTGTGCAAATGACTTTATACCTCTGGCAGTGTGGTGAGGCGTCTCCGTCATCAAGTCCCAAAAGCGTACTGTGGTATCACCCGAACCACTGGCCAAATATCTGAAACAAACACACCAAATGAACAAAGAGGATGGAACATATTCAAGTTGCAGCCACTATAAAAAGGACTTCAGCAGCTTGACCCGGTCGCCAAGAGGAATTAAAAAGAAGATATGATGCATTTTTCATTTTGTAGCTCAATGATGGATAAAACACAAGTACAAGAAAGTCCATTACGCATCAAGAGTTACTCACTTGCCAGTGGGGCTGAAAGAAGTTGAGATGACAGCTTCTGTGTGTCCCTGTAGTGTGCTGGTGCAGCGAGCCACAGCCCGAACCCTGAACACCGCCTGAGGCTGGTACACCACTGGGAGAACTTGTTCTGTTTCAACACCTAGAGCCTTCACACAAGACCCCAGACTGGACACCACCTCAGCCTCTCCACGCACGAAAAATGCCAGAGGCACAGGGTCTTCCTACAATGCATGATGGGAAGAGTTTAGCACACTACCTTGATTTCATACAGCTGAATTTCACTGAAAACTAGGTCCAGGAACATTTAAAATAATATGCATTTAATTTTACTCTGGACATTATTTTGAATTGTCTGACATGCATTTTATTTTCAAGACTTTGAGAGGTAATTAAATTACAACATACTAGCATTGTAGCACAAGTTTAAAGAGTGTGCTTGGTTAAACTTAATGTGATCATCACTGGTGGAAGGCGTACACCGATCAGTCATAACATAATGATCACCTGCCTAATATTATGTTGGCCTCCCTTTTGCGGCCAAAACCACCCTGAACCATTGAGGCCTGGGCTCCACTAGACCTCTGATAGTGCTGTGGTATCTGTGAGGTGGCGCCTCAATGGATCAGACTTGTTTGTCCAGCACATCCCACAGATGCTTGACTGGATTGAGGTCTCGGCAATTTGTAGGCAACACCTTGAACTAGTTGTTGTTTTCCTCAAACCATTCCTGACCCATATTTGCTTAGTGGCGGGGAGCATTATCCTGCTGAAAGAGGCCGCTGCCCTCAGGAAATACCGTTTCCATGATAGTGTGGATATGGTCTGCAACAATGCTTTGGTAGGTGCTACGTGTCAAAGTATCATCCACATGAACGGCAGGACCCAAGGTTTCATTAGACTGCCGGGTGCCATGTGTTCCCCAGGTAAGCGACACACACACATATACATCAACGTGATGTAAAAGAAGACATGATTCATCAGACCAGGAAACCTTCTACCATTGCTCCGTGGTCCAGTTCTGATGCTCACAAATCAACGTTGAGGACAAAGTGTTCACTTGCTGCCTAATATGTCCCGATCACTGACAGGGTGCCATGGCAACTAGATAATCAGTGCTCTTGCCATCACGTGTCAGTGATCATGTCATGGCCGATCGGTGTATATGTACCTAAAAATGCATGCGCGTGCAGACGTCTCACATGGAATTAGCCAATCACCTTCTGCAGCAGAGCATTGCAGACCAGCTGCAGTTTGTCGGGGGTGATGTCCAGAGGAACGTCGAAAGGCGAACCCAGCACTTCTCCTTCCTCATCCTGAAACTGGATCAGCAGCCGCTCCACATCCTCGCTCGTCATCTTCTGCTCGCTTTCGGCCCCAAACTAAGAAGAACCATACATTTGTATTAAAAAATAAAAGACGTAGGTGAAAACACTCATTCACTTGATTAAACAACCTTGGACAAATCCCAGCTACTAATAACAACATTCGCGTCAGCAAGAACATTTCGTCATGCTGTGTTTAAAAAAAAAATTGAAGCTCATTTATGCTGAAAGACTCAACTCAATCCCTAATCACACTGGAGGCAAGCGTGATTAATTTCGCGGTGTTGCCATGGCAGCATCCGTCTGAGCAAGTTAAGCGACCCGACAGGCTCAACATTACATTGACGTTATTTTCCGACAAGACACAGAACGATGCACTAAAAGTAACGCTGCCGTTTTAACGTTACCTGTCAGTGTGCCGCTACTTAGCCTGCTGCCACCGCTGAAGCTAGCTTCGTTAGCGCGCTAGTAGCTAGCTAGTCGTTTCCAGCGGCTAATTCACGATGGCACACAACGGCAGGGGCGGCGAGACAGCGACGCGCAATTCAACCCGCTGCGGTCGGTGTTCTTACAATGAAACATGGACACACACACACGAACTAAAAAACTTTACCTGTAGCCGAGCAAGAGTCGCGTTAACGCTCCCCACGTGTCTCCAACCCAAGACCCCGTCCAGCCAAAACACTCCAAGCGCCGTAGTCGTGAGGCCATTGGACGGATCGGCGCAATGAATCATGGGAGATTTAAAGGCGGAAAGGACCCGTCGGCGGTCATTTATTATTGTTCCATCTTCGTTGGTGTCGCGTTTCTGACGTCTGCGCGGCGTCTCCTCGTCATATTTGCAATTTCACATGCATGAAAACGATTTGAAATACGAAAGAGGAACGAAATGCCGCCAACCCCCTCCGATTAAACGACCAAATAATCTTCACAAATGAATCTAATTTCATGTTTTTTCTCATTTAGTACACACACCCACAATGTTATTAGATAACAGTTGTTTTTTTTTTAGTTTTTCCTAAAAAATAAAACGTTTGCAAAAGCGTTTTGGTTTCCCATTTATTAATTGATGCTTTTGCAAGTAAAGATAAAATGATGTAAATTCATGATGGCATTGTGTGAATTTCTAGCCTGTAACTGATCCGATGATTAACCCCTGCAATGAGACCTAATATGACAAAAGAAATTGTGTAACTTTATATTACTGTAAAACCATATTGTTACCCAATGATGGCAGTCATTAATGTAAAAAAAAAAGTTATTGGCTTAATTTCATTAGACCTGAATTACATGAAGGCTTAATTAAACACTGATACTCATCGATGCTTCATCATAAATCATTAACCCGACATAAGGAAACATAACACATTATTCCATGAGTGCAAAATCACATTAAAACTTACTTAATAAAATAGCTCAGAGTTTCCACTGCCAGCTGCTCACCTTCCATTGTAATGAGGCCTCCAACATATTTGGCGGGGACACACATTTTAATCAGGAGGTACACAGAAGTTTCTTCAATCACAGATGAACATTTCCTGCACTTCTCTAACTACATCCTTTACATATTAGTACAGATATTAATAATAAGCACCAACAACTGGTATCACAATGTTCACTCCGTCAGTCAGTCAACCAAATCTACTGCAGCATGCACACAGAAATTTAGACGCATTACTTCTTTTTTTTTAAACAATCACCAGCTTTGCACTGGAAATATAAAGGCACCTCGTATTGCACTTTTGTGACAAACTATCGTTAAAGAAGTTTAGATAAATACTCAATCATTCATATAAATTCAAAATATAATCTCAGCACGATTCTCTTTTAACCTCTGGAGAGTCCTGATGCACATTTGACTCATCACATGCACACACACACATTTATACAGCAATATATGCTTCACAGCACCTCAGTGTGGAGGTCCACATCAACACGGGCTTTAAATGTTTTGAGAGGAGTTCATAGGGACATGAATGTTTCTTCTTCTCGCTATTGTTCCACTCTGAAGGACTCTGGTCCAAGAAGAGACACAACTAATCTCGCCGCATTTAAACAGCACAGACCAAGTGGAATGGCCTATATCATCATCTTGCTCACAATTTTCTTTACAGCAGGTTGCTACGATTGTCAGAACTGTCTTTTATTGATTGTACAACCAGCTGTTCTAAATAACATAGATCAAACTAATAAATAAAGATGCTTTTATCTAGGAATGTATTGACCTGCAATATCACTCTGCAGTTCGAAAACATATATATATATATATTTAAATTCTAAAGCAACCATCTGATAATGAGGCTGCTAGATAAGCTGGTTGCCTATTTATCACAGTGATTAACCTATTTTGGTCAAGAAATTGTTCCAGTGCAGCTGGCGACTGAGTCATCTTATCCAGGAGATAATGGATTCGATCTTGCGGCCTTTGAAAGTCTGAGTCAATTCTATGTGATTCTGCAGGGAGAGGAATAACATGTGACACCGGAGTCAATTTGTGTTTATTTGTTAAGCCCGTTGATGTCCTCGGGAACGAGGCCCTCCATGACGGCACGCTTCGACTCCAGGATCTGCAAAATTGAATGAAAACAACAACGAAGAAGCCATCCGTCACACACATTTCCTGCCTCAAACACATCAATCACTGGAACAACGCAGCTAACACAAATTTTCACATGTATCGCGTATTTGTTTCCATTGGCGGCTCAGTAAATGCGCGAGCAATGATGACAGTGTATG
This sequence comes from Dactylopterus volitans, assembly GCA_901007715.1. Taxonomy (NCBI): domain Eukaryota; kingdom Metazoa; phylum Chordata; class Actinopteri; order Syngnathiformes; family Dactylopteridae; genus Dactylopterus; species Dactylopterus volitans. Next base: position 49,637 of record CAAKHG010035897.1, read on the forward strand.
TGATGCGAAATCACGATGACAGTCGCATGTTAGAAAATGATGATAATCTGTTGCGTGACGAAATGATGTAAAAGTGACAGAGGGCACGCGCACCTGGAAGGCAGCACTCAGGCCGATAATGCTTTGCATGTTTGTGCTGTAATAGCCCAAAACAAACTGTCCGCCGAGCAGAGGGATCTCATCCTTGTCCACGGATACCTGTGACATCGAAAAACACACAAACACGCATATCAATGAAGCATCCATCCATGTCCATGACCTACAACCGTTTCCAGGCTCTTCAGCTTCACCTGAATGACTTCATTTGTCTCTGGCAGCTCGTCCTCTCTCACCCAAACAAAGGTCTCATAATCAGACGCACTCTTGAATCCCACCTGCAGGACAGCAGCTCTGTAAGTTTAAGTCTTACATTCGATCGTTAACTGTCTTCCCATCTCTCTGTCTGTCCGGGTACCTTGTACAGGCCGATCCAGTCCCATGTTGATGACATGAAGTCCTCCTGGACTGTGTAGGTGAGAAGGGCATCCTGATCGGCGCTCCACACACCCACAGGAGACACGTGCACCAGCGGAGTGTCGAAGTATTTCCTCAGCTGTGGTAAAGACAAGGCAGAAGAAGAGGAGTAATAACCTCGATGTGTGATTTCAGCTGATGGAAAGACACACGCTCATACTTGATTAACGGAGTAGATTAGCACAGTGACTCTTCTCCCACCTCCAGACTGAAGGTTGCAATGACTGGCTTGTGGTCACTGACTCCGTAGCTCATATCACTGGTGTATTTATCCTGGCTGACTTTGATTGGATACTCATCAAATCCATCGTCAGTGGAGGTCGACAGCTTCTCGTCGTCCTCCTGTGATGGCAGGCTTCTGGGCTTGACGCGCCAGAGGATTCTGTCCGTCCAAGCCGGCTTCCTCTTCTTCCCGCTGAGTGAAGCAAGCGCAGTTGTTGGTACCGCCGTTTCCTTTTTGGGCATAAACTCTGTGCTTCTGCCCGCTTACCTGCCACTCCACATTTTCATACAATTCACAATGTTTATTCACAAACTGACACACACACTGAGGAGAGGCGGGATTAATGAAGCGCTGCACATGCAGATGAGCATGCGGTGGAGGGTGGATGGATGTCAGGGATTTCGGTGTGCGTACAGGAGTGAGCATTACTGCTTCATGTGGTACTACAGCGTGCGTGTACACACATTTACTGTTAAAAGCAAAACACATGCATTATGCAAGACCTCAGAGTGAGGTGCTGAGTGCGGGGGAGGTTGCCTCGGGCAGATCCAGTCTCAATATTTCAACTAAACGCCTCAGTCTACTGTCATTTGCATCAGTGTCTCCAGTTATTTAACCTACACGGCGCCTATTTTACAGTACATCCCTTATTAATTAAGGTCGCATCTAATGGAGACACCCACCTTGGCGGGTCTAGCTCCCTGTACCAGGCCCCCAACCAGACAGAGAGCAGCCCCCAGGTGAGGGAGGTGATGAGGAAGAAGAGGGTGGTGCTGCAGCGCTGCAGGGGCCTGGGTCTGTACATGGTTAGGGGCAGCGCCACAGTGCTCTTTCTGAGACAGACACACACACGGGGCTCGTGTCAGAAACGGGTATGACTCACAGAAAGAGCTGCTCCCACCTTCTTCTACACCTGTTCATTTGCCAGAGGATGTTGGCAGAGTCACAGGGATTTGTGTCAACTAAAGGAGAGGCGGCTAGAGTTCTTCTTTTGGGGGGAGGAAGGGACGAAGATGGCGTGGTGACAAAGAAATGACGGATGGCGCGGCATGCAACACAAAACCATAAAATTCATCTTACGTAAAGCCCAGCCATGTCTTCGGAATGCTGCGCAAACATTTTAAAATGGGAACAAGTGTTTGGGTGCATGTTTGGGGAGTGTGTCTCAACTTGAGAGTGTGTTTCTTGGTGGTGTGTGCGTTACCTGGTATCGTAGGTTTCAGAGTTACGGTCAAACTTATAGGTGGGTTTGAAATCTAATGGCCCCTCCTCAAATTCCTGCATGAAAGGTTCCTTCTTCCTCATTGAGATGAGCTGCAGGAAAATGACACAAATTAGTGAGTGTGTGCTAATGTGAGTGTGTGGGTGTGTGTGTGTGTGTGTGTGTGTGCGCGTGCATGCACCTGGTCTTTACCCCACAGCAGATTAAAGCGCCCGCTGTTGATACATGAGCGGAGGAAGTGGAGGCCGTGATCTGCAATGCGGAAGTTCAAATCGCCAAACCAGAACACCACCCTGGAAGAAAGGGGCGGAGCCTCGTTTCACCCGACGTTCCCCTCCGTGCCCGAAAGCACGTATGTGCGCGCGTCTACACGGACTGACTTGTGATCCAGGACGTGCGGGGTGTCAGAGATGTCAAAGTCCTGCGCCTCCAGGATGTACTCGAACTCATCAACGCGCTGCAGAGCATATTCCATGTGAGCGGCGAGGTGGCAGTTGAGGAAGCACACCATGTGGCCATAGAAGGAAAAACGCATGGACACGGCTCCTTTATTACCCTGGCAAAAGCAACAAGATGGGAAACAAAAGACCAATGTAAATCTCACACCATTATCTTTCAGGAATATGATTGCAGTCATGGGTATGCCTTTTCAGGCATGAAAAGAGCTTGGTCATTCCTCAAAATTATGATTTTTTTTTTTGGGATGACATCTTTACAAGCGGACCACCCGGTTTACCACTGACTGTTCTCTGTTTGCGATTTCAATTCAGCCAGAGCCATCCCACCGCACAAACACAAAAGGCCTTTCATAACATGTTTAAACTCATGTAGCATGTGATGCCGGCGGGATTCCTGCGGTGTTTCATGGTGCTGTCGCTCCTGAAAGGGCAGTGCCAACCAGCGCTCCCAGTATGATTTCCTACCCAGTAGCCAAACATGCCGGTGCGAGTGTAGGTGGTCTGGATGTCCCTGATGTAGGGGAGGTGAGCTTGCTTGGCAAAAACCAGCAGCAGCAGACCCTGCATCCTCAGTGATGTCACCTACGTAGGCAAGGAGACACATCTTTATGAATATTTTTTGGTTGATTTCAGGTTTTATTGTCATATCAACGGTTCTGTCTATACTCTCTGCAATTAACTATGTCTCTGAACTCTCACCTTGACGAATCCCCGAGGTGCCAGTGTGTTCATGAAGGCGTGGCTCCAGGAGTCCTCCGCTATCAAGTCTGAGATGTACCTCACAGGGGTGGCACACACCTCCTGCAGGCTGACACACACACACACACGCATGCACGCACGCACACACATATTTGGTCCAGCCTTACAGAACTAACTTACTGCCATACTCAATCCACAATAGAGAGACTTTTTAATCACTCATTCCAATTTTAAACATCCGTTTCCATATTTTTATTTCTCACCCAATCACGTAGAGGTCTGTGGGGGGTTGGACATCTAGCTGTAACAGAGAGGTGACGTCCTCGGGAGGCTCCGCTGTGGCCACATTCCAGGTCACCATGTGCAGCCTGTCAGTGTGTGTGCGTGTGTGTGTGTGTGTGTGTGTGTGTGTGTGTGTGTGTGTGTGTGTGTGTGTGTGTGTTTGAGAGAAGGGGGAGAGAGAGAGAGAGAGAGAGAGAGAGAGAAAG
>CAAKHG010035908.1:0-10025 GCA_901007715.1 Dactylopterus volitans
TCTGTTTTTGTTTTTGTTTTGTTTTTGTTTGTTTGTTTTTGGGTGTGTGGGTGTGTGTGTGTGTGTGTGTGTGTGTGTGTTTGGGTGTGTGTGTGTTTGGGTGTGTGTGTGTGTGTGTGTGTGTGTGTGTGTGTGTGTGTGTGTGTGTGTGTGTGTGCATTGTCAAAACAGGGAACAAGAGAGTCAGAGTGAAGGAAAAAAAAAAAAAAAAGATTACGCCTGTGAGAGACATTGCCAACATGACGCCCCTGTGTTGAAAAGAGGCTATTAACCTCAGTCTGGATGGCAGGAAAATCAGGAGATAATCTATTGCCTCACCAATTTTTAAAGCCTCAAATCCTGAACAAGTCCATGGCTACCCGAAAGCCTGTTTGGTTGGTGAAAGCGGGGTAGGAGAGCAGCTCAAGACTGATCCCGGAGATAAGAACCCCCACATACACACAAATACACACCCGCCTTTAAATGTTTTTTTTTTGTATTACCTGGCCATAAAATTGTTGCCGCAGCATTAACCAAACCCATTACTGTCAACAAATCGACGGCAAAATGGACATCCTCTTGTTTTTGCTTATTAACAAAACACACGTTATGGGATGTCTGACACTACGAGGACAATAAAGCACATGTAAGCAGGGACCGTTTCAAAGTTCTACTGTGTGCGTGTGTCATTCCTTTTGGGGGTGTAGGGGGTGGGAGGGGACTAGGAATATTGACGGTTCTTCATTTTGAGGAACCTCTTTAGTTCCTAACTGTGGGTGGGTTCTTTCTGAGCAGAGGAGGAGCCAGGAGTGGCGTGAGGTGTCAAGTGACTGGAAAGTAAATTCATTTGTCGAATTTCCTTCCTCATCATGACAATCAACCATCAGAGCCATGAGACACAAGAGACCCAAAGCTCCAATCACAGCACAGGCGGCCGCCATGTTTAAGACACCTTAAAATGACAGCCATGTGCAGAAAGGATGTTCATATTTGCCTCTGAAAATTTAACCAAACACTGGGTTAGTCTGTGGACGCACCCCCCCCTCGTGCAGCTCTCCTTGTTCACCGCAGGCACCTTTTGTAATTCTGCCGGTGGGCGGGCGTCATGTGAAATAGATTAACACTGGTGCATGAATCATACTTTGTTAGTCAGCAGTAAGTTGGTGAGGATCACCTCGGAGCGAATGCACCGCGGTTATCCAACCTCGCTGGCGCTCCTCACACTGATTCACCATCCGTCCGTCAGCTCTGGTTTTCAGGGAGTAGGAGTTGAGGGGCGAAGTGTTTGGGGGGACTTACCGTCAACCCCCCCCCCTCCGAAAACGAACACATAGAACCGAGCCAAAACGGCGATCATTTCATACTTTGGCACACCGAGAGACGAGCCTGCGCGGCACTTGTTTGTGTCCTGCTGCAAGGACATATTAAGATTCAAATCGCGTCCGCCTCCCCATCTTGATAAATGGATAGAGTCTGCAAAAACTTCCCTAAATGGCCCTCTGGCATGGCTCGGGAATAAATTGAGCTAATCAAGGGTGGCCTCACAATCACTGCATCCACAAAGTAATCAAAGAGTTGAAAAGGAGACACACTGCGCATGTAGATGCACGAGTGTGTCGCGGACGGGTGTCAGAGTCAGTTTGGAGATGCCTGCTCGTCTCGGACACTAAAAGCCGCTTCCGAGCGCCGCGGCCATAATTGGCGCTTCCCCTCCTTGCCATTCTACACGTGCATTGTCACGTAAAAAATGCCTGTCTATTGCCGCTGCACGGAGGCGGTAAGCACACAGCCAAGTGTCTACATTAATAACCACCTCGTTCGGTTGACAGGCTGCTCAGGGCGACCCCGGAGAAATGTATGCAGCCACGGCAAGATGCATGGCAAACTAAATGTTGACACTCAATAAAAATGAGCTCCTCTGCTCGAATGGCTTCTTTATGTCCGGATCCAAACCTCGGTGGATGCAAATAAATGACTGAGAAGGGGATGACTTTGCAAAGTCCCCGTTAGCTCAACACTTCTCGCCTCCTTCACCATGCCATTTAGCTTGGTTCCACATAAAACAAGGCCAAATAACAATCTATTCCTCTGGGCCTGATGGCCGTGGAATAAATCCTGGGATTTGGGCAAAACAGCACACCTGCTTTCCTTGCTAATGGTCGCGCACCCTCCAAAATGTATTTCCTGCAGCCAATTTAGTCACCGGCGAGGATATTCTCAGAGGTGGCGATCGCGGAAAACAAACAATGTGCATGTGTGTTTGACCGGTTCCCTCCCAGCCCCCCGTGGAGACTGAAGCGTGATGGATAACCACTCGGCCGAGCCGCTGGTCTTTTCTATGAGACCGGGTCCGTTCCCGTGGGGGCCCTGCGACGTAAACCTTGGTTGGAAAAGCAAATCTACACAAATTCAACTTGATCATCTCGTACATTTCGAGCACACACCTCCGAATGGCACTTCAGCGCCGAAAACAATTGCCCGGTGTCAACTTTATCTGCAGGAGAGGACTGACTTTAAGCGTTTTTAAAGTAGAGGCATACACTTTTTTTGGCTAAACCCATCATTATAAGTGCAATGGCTATGGGAAATTACACTTTTCACATCAATGCTGGTTCCTTACAAATTATTTTTTCCTGCCACTAAGATGGATTATTTAGAGCACAAGGGGAATGTCACCCTTTGCACAACCAAAACAAGCTAAGAGGCTATAAGTCCTGAGGTAGGAATTGTGAGATACCCTCTGTGATGGAAAAGATGGATGGTGGGTCAACTAATGACATACGAGCATCCCTCCCCTGCAAGAGAAAAACCCATGTTGATGGAGGAAGAAAAGGACGTGGACAGATCAACACGATTACTTTGCAAACATCTACATGGCAGCATTGTCCATCTGCCAGCTGTAGAAGATCATTACCCAACATGCCTGCGAATCAATACCACCAAATGTATGACTCTGCCTTGGTCGTAGCATTGAAATCGCCATTTCTAACTCGAATGCCAATTCTCACACTTGCTTTGGAAGGAAGACAGGCTGCTAGCGTTAATTCCTTCAGTGAGCACAGCTCCGCCACCTGCAAATGCTAGGGGGAGCGAAGTTATGTTTTCTCTTTAAGCACAATTATCCTTGTGTCATTGTCCATGCAAAGTCTTGTTACCGCTTATTTGTGCATAATAAGGCCCATTTCTAACAAGCACAAAGAGCCGTGGCCGCAGGCTAAATTACTCAGCAACGGCGAACGAGATGACATGTGACCAGAGGCGAGACCATCCATGATCATTCACGGATTAGCCTGCTCTTAGGTTGAAGACATTGCAGTTTTAGGCACACACTCCCAACACTTTTCAAATGCCCTCACTTACCAACAATGTTAAGCATCAACTAAATATGTAAGTCACCTTCTCAACTGTCATCAAAAAACAATCAGTTCCACTAAACCAAAAGGCAGTGCTCAGCTGCCGCATAATGAAAATGTGACATTGAAATCCGACATGGAAAAAAGTCATAGAAAACTGAACCAAATCATGCTGCCAAGGTAGGACAAATGCAAATCTCTAATTTGAAATGGAAAGTACATTTCACCCGCAGACTCCGCCGGCTCGAGAGCTTCACTCGCCGAACAAAAAGGCAAATGTTTAACAGCTTTCTCCTCACTGTTCCCCCTCAAACACGTCCCAGTGGGAGACCCTGCGACTGCCCATTCTCCACCACCGCGGGGTCCAGGTAGATCAGGTCAAACCTGAACACAAGGACATGGCAAAAAAAACAACAAAAAAAACTGCCCTTTATTCTTTCTGGAGTCTGATGAAGTGGTTTTAGTGCTCACTAAAACAGCACAATAGCTTGATGATTGGAACATTACCGTGGGAACAGAGGTCTCTCTCTCTCTCTCTTTTTTTTTTTTTCCAAAAGGCAATGGCCCATAATCCCTCTGTTTGTGACAACAAGAGGGCATATCAAGGCTGCGTCAGGCCTGAAACAACTCTTCTATTCTCCCCCTCTATTTAAGTGCCCTTGTAAGAGGTCTGCTGAATGAGGAGAACTGAAGCGAGGGAAATACACTTGAAGTTGGAGAGGAATTACAGAGATATCCTGCTCGATATCCACTGTTCAGAGGGCAAGCAAATCTATGTCGGGATTAAACGCGATGTACCTTCACAAATCTCCTTTGAATATGGCAGCGCTCCAGCTCTGCTCTCCCTTTCCTCTGGTCTGACAATTAGCGTGTGCGCGCGAATGCTCGGGACATCACGCATCGCGTCCTCTGCTCAATCGTGGACGGACAGTGGCGGACCTCGGGAAATACAATTTCCTGTCTCTCCGCGCGGCTCGGGCGGGATTGTGAAGAACGTGAGGACTTTGATTTGCAATGAGGAGACGAGAGCGTGATCGGCATCGCGGATGCACCTGCACCTGACTGCCAGCGCCTGATTGTTCGTATCCCTTTCGCCTCCACCCCCCCTTCCTTCCTTTGCTCCATCCTTCCCTCGCAGACACATCTTATCTCTGTCGACCCATGCCTCCCTCGCTCGCACAGCGCCGCCTCTCCTGTTCAGAGGCGGGACCGTTGCGAGTGAACAGGCCCTTCCTCTGTGCGGAGCTGATAGAGCCCTAATCTGAGGACTGATGCTCAGGAAGAGGTTGATTAAAGGGGACTGATGAGAAGGAGGCAGGACCTTATCACGGCGAGTGAAAGCATCTCAAGTCTCCCGGCTAATTGGCCTGGGAGCTGGTGGCCAGCTGCCGGGCAGAGATTGGGTCACCCGATGGCTCTCCTTTCACACGGTCGCCGGTGTACCTTTAACGCGCTCGGTCCCTCGAGTTTGCTCATGTTTAATGAACTCGACCTCGCGATCCGCCGAGCTCTCGGCGAGTCGGGCTAAATGTGCCCCAGTGAACTGTCCTCACCTGGGGAAAACCGCAGAGGCTGGACGGAATTTTTGAAAAGTCAAAGGGGACGAGGAGTCCCGCAGCCACAGCACGAGGTAAAAGGATTAATTGAGTCCAACAACAGAGCCCGGCAAATCACTCACGGGATCGCTGATACAAACGCCTTGTTTACATGGGAACATTTCCTCATAACACCCCCTTGATTCTTGCGATACTTGAGATAGTTTACCCGCTAAAACATGTCCAAACCTCTTGACAACGCGGGCTCGGACAAGAACAAGGGGGCGGGGGATAATTAGTCTTTTTGTTTCGGTTTGCTCTTTGTCTGCCATCCCACAATGACGGAAGACCACTACACAGACGCGGAAACTCCACACGGAGAAATATGAGATACAAGAAGTGCACTTTCACATGATGTAAAGTACTGTCAACAGTAGAAATAGAGTTCCAAAGCCTTATTCAAATAACACATCACCTCACTTGATTAATGCAATAATTGGTATTCATGGTAATTTGGCTTTTTTTCCCTTTCTTAATCTATGGAAATTTCCCTGAGATATGGGGAAGGGAAAGGACTGCATTTCTTACAATTGCCAACCTTTGTACTCTACATCGCTACTTTCTGGCGGCTCTTGTATGATTAGGCCTTAAGAGGAGCCATTTGGACATAAAACGAAATAGTGCGAACCTCCAATGAGGCGAGGAGCTCTGTTCTACATGCCACCAGTACAAGATGTCTGGTGGATGAATCCTGGTCCCTTGTCATCACCCCTCCCGCTCCCGCCTCCCCACTGAACTGCTGCATTAGCATAAAAGTCTTGTCAGACAGCATGTGGGATTCAGCAGACGTGCAACTAGAGAAAGAAGGCTTTACAAAAAGACTGAAGGGGAAGAATGCTAAACTCACGTCGGGGTCTTGGGGGTGAAAACTCATTTTCCCTGATGCAGACCTGCGCCCAAAAAGCAGAATGGGAGCCAAGCCACTTAAACGTGCCGAATTCGAGCCCATCTCAATATTCGCTCTTCAGCAAATCTAATACCTGTGACATTAAAATAAAGCTGCTTTGGCTGGATTTGCGCTTCCGCGTCCCCGATATCAACATGGCGAGGCGACACTTGAACGGCGACAAAGAGAAAGTGCCTGCGAGTGCACGTCAAATCCCCGGGAAAGTGAGACCTGACACTCAGCCCACTTATGCGCGCGATCCCGAGCATAAAATCGTCATAAATATCTTGAAGAGAGAACTGATTACTAAGATTTCGTGCTGAATAAAGGCGCTGTTGTGGGATACGCTGTGGGAGTACAATGCGGGAAAATGTGCGAGCAGACCAAAGCCATCCTAAAGGTTAGATCACTATCTCAGGTTTGTGACAAAGGGAAGACGGAAACAAAAACCCCACTTTTATTATTTCATTTTGTCTCCGCATTTTATCTGCTGAGGTTTTTTTTTTTTTTTTCCCCCCCTCCTTCTTCTCCCTCTTATGAAAAATTTCAAGCAGAACCTCTGCAATTCCCCCGCGGGAGCCGAAAAGTGCAAATCAGCAGGAAAAAAAAAAAAAAAAAAAAATTACAGAAGAAGGAATCAAAGTTGTCAAATTTCTCTGATTCAACGCCGCTGCCTCTCGCGAAACCTGACTGATGGCGGGGAAATAAAAAAACTAAAAAAAAAAAAAAACTAAAAAAAAAAAAATAACCAAAGACGTGAGGTGTATCCGCGCTGGTTTACGTGTTGGTTCCATGTGTGCCCAGCGTCTCCACGCCGAGATGGAAACAAAATTGAGTGTTTGCGTCGCTTCGCTAGCAGGTGGAGCTTATTTGATGGTGGAAATAATTGAGTCTATAAGGAGAAATGTGTCACATGGAAAAGCAGCCACGGCATTTCATTGCACAAATTCGCACACAGGCGAGATTTTCTCTGCAAGCGCTGAAACGGGCTCCGAGCGTCTCTCTTTGTACCACAGTTACAAATGTTAAAACCTTTTTTTTCTTGTGAGCGTGTGTACAAATTCTACTGGAATAATTAAGGAACATGTCTCTGTGAACTTGCTTCTCCCCCCGCCCACCCGGAGGCGGATTTATTCACTCGATCAGGAGGTCACCAAAAGGCTGCTGGTGTAGGTAAAAGGTTCTTGTTTATATCGTTAAAACGTTGAAACGTTTAGGATTTAAGAAAGTAAAGGGACAAACAAATCTGACCCGACGACTCCGGCGTCACATTATTTACCAAACAGGCTGAAGTTTAAATGGGGTTGCCGCAAATCCCGGAGGGCGTGGAATTAATGTGAAAATACATATAAATATATAATTCTTAGTTGATACTTTAAGAAAAGAACCTATGACATGTGTTAGATCAGTGGTTTCTAAAATGGTCTGGCGGCGGGACCCACCATCACCTCTTAATGACGACCCACGACCCAAATCGAGGAAAATTTTCTAATCTCCTCAAACTTATTTAATGAAAAGATGGTGCAGAATATCAGCGTATGGCGACACACATGCACACACACACCCAAAAAAACAAGTTTAATGACAAATCAAAACCGCCAGCAGGTGGCGATGTTAGAAAGGGAAATATTCCCTTTTACGCCCAATTAAATGCATTTTAATTAAAACCAATACGTCCATCTTAGCGACACAAGGTTTCAAGAATATTAATGTAACTGGAGTTGTGATTAAGCTGCATCAGTGGATTCATACTGAACTGTCGTGTATTATTGATATTCAATCAGTTGCACTTAATAAGCCGTTGATCATGAGGCTGTTACAACATCAATAACAAGTAAAAAAGTCCAACAACGTACTAAATGTTGGACTTAACGTTTCGCTCCTCAATATGGAAACAAACTTTGCGGGTCTTCTTCTACCCTGTGTAATGACGGTTGTGAATTAGGATTATAAGTCATTATCGCCACCTACTGTTAAGGACTGTGAAGAGGCAGCACTCTGCTGCGTAACAAATCCCCTTCAAAATAAAAGCAGAGGATTTTTTTTTTTGTTGCCCAGGCAAAGATCCGGGGCCCACGTAAAATGGGTTCACGAGCGCTAACAGAGGGACAGTTGATGATTTATTGAAGGAAACCTGATTTATCGAGATGTGCTAACGCTGCTGTTCAGTTTGGCATCAAAGCACAAGTTTACCTTGCCTGCAATTCTGCCTCTTCCTGTTTCTTGTATTTTAAATACATCAAATGCAATGGGTGGACGTATGATAGGAGATAATAATAACAACAATAATAATAAAGGATTTTTTTTGGTGTTCACCAAAAAAAAACTTCAAGTGCAAAGGACCATAATGCAATAACAGCATCCCAACTTCTCTGTAGGTCACAACCTATGCCCACATAAGGTCAACGGGTCGGTTGCGGAAGGTTGAAGAAGCCTGGACTTCTTCAGAGACTCTGCTGTCAGCATAGGAGGATTGTTGAGAATCGAGAGAAAATTAACATCTGTTGTTATTGTGTTTTTAAGGAGGATTTTCTTTTAATATTATGGTTGTGAGGAGCGTTTTTTTTTCTTTTTTTTCTTTTTCTTTCCGTGTGTAAGGGCGACCAGGCTGGAAGAAAGTGAAAAGACTCTTTACAACTTCCAAACTTTGCACAAATGCTGTGTTCAGTATTTTCATTCTGACTTATTTCGTTCCATTTGTGACCCCACCCACCAGACACTTGGACAGGAGGCTGAAGATGTAGCTTGCAGCTGTGATCTGACCTTCTCAGCTGAACAGCAGCAGCTGGAGGCTCCTGACATGTCAAAGGCTACTGAGAGGCTGCGAGACAGCGATGGCGGCGGCGGCGACACGGGCAGCGCTGAGGAAGCAGCTGGTCAGCATGAGGAAGGTTTGAGTTTCAAACTTTCTTTTAATGTGACACTAATTTAAAAGGTCTGAATTGCTTTTGACTGTAAAACTTTGGCATTTTTAAACACTCTAAAGATTAATTTTTTTTTTTAATTTATGTAATATCAGGAGACCAACAGATCAGCAGCAGCAGCAGCAGCATTACTGAGGTCACACCTGACAAAAAAAAAGAGAATTTCATCAAACCATATGCGTTTTAACTCATTGGATTGCATTTGTGTCTTTCAGTTACTTGGACATGTTCTGCCTGTGGCTGTTGGAGAAACCCTGCATGAAGTCCTGAACGATAACAGGACCCTCGCTGAGCAACTAGCTGCTCTGAAGAGGCAGGCTGCCACGAAGGAGCGTTCCTGGGAGAAGGAGGAAGGAAGATCTCCAGCTTGAGTGCAATAAACTGAAAATCAGTTTGGAGTCCGCCAAAGCACGCCGGAAGCCAGAGATGCCACGGGAGAAGGTCACCAACATGGATGATGTTGGGAGAGACGTTCAAGAGTTAAGAAGCGACCGACGGCAAAAGCCAGGCAGAGCCAGAGAGAAGCCGACGCCCAGCTGAAGACGATTCGCACCAGAGCACGGCTGGACCTGATGCACCAGCTGATGGTCAAACAGCAGGAGAACGACGCTCTGGAGGTGAAGCTGAGCCGAGACCGCCGCTGCCGCCAAACGGCCAATAGGAAAGAAGAAGGAGGAGCAGTTGGAGAGATGTTATGCAGGAGGAGGATGCTGAGAGGGAGCGAAGGATGAAGATGAAGATAAACAGATTCATGAAGCAATGAAGACCCTTCTCCTTCCCATGCACTGACCCCGCTGACCTTACCCTTGCAAATATTGTATATATGTTCTGAATTTGATGTTAATTGCGTTAATAAACGTTAAAGTCCGTGCTGGCGACACCGCTACAGATGAGTCAGAACCCCCTTTTAACCTTGTAAATACTGTAAATATGTTTTGGATTGGATGCAAATAGTGTTAATAAACTGAAAATTGAATGGTGATACAGTGCATGTTGTCCAAATATGCTGTAAATATTCCATCGATGCTGCAATTTTGAACATATGCGGGTAAAAGAGATTGTAATCGGTTAATGTTCGTAAAAGGTCAGGCCTTCCTGGCTGACAGGTCGTCCTCATGGAAACATCTGCAACTGCAAAATCCCTTGTCAGCACATGAGTCGCCTTGACAACGACAACATATTCATATTAGCAGTCTGAACGCTTATGTTTGGATTTGAAGACTTTTTTTTTTTCTTTCTTTTTTTTGGGTTAAACCTGCAGGTAGCCTTGGCAACATGAAGAGCAGCG
>CAAKHG010035912.1:2675-12717 GCA_901007715.1 Dactylopterus volitans
AAATCACACTTTTTTTTTCTTTTTTTTTTTTTTTAATTGTTTGGCCTTTGCTTGTAATAACCGCAGACAAGGCCAAAACAACACAATCACCAAATGCAAAAGCTGACTGTGTCAAATAAAGGGTGCGTGTGTGTTGAAAACCTGTATTCTACAGTTGTAAATAAATTTGCCCGTGATCACTTTCAGGGCTGCAGATCCGGGTCACACGTACTTTAGGCTCTGGATATACTTGCATTCGCTCTGTGATGTTGATGTGTTTTCGACAGCCATGGGCAGTGTGAACCCCGAGGTCCATCTCTGTTTGTGTGTCTCCTGTTTGCGTCAGGCGCGGAAAAGAGCGCGTCTCCTCCTCTCTCCTGCTCTGAGGTGAAACAATGAGACTGCAGCTTAAAAAAGGACTCCATCTTGATATACTCCTTCCTGTGACTGTTTTCAAGTCTTTCAGCAAAACCAGTGCACAGAGGGAGCGGTCGCCGACCTTAAAGGATAATTCCGGTTATTTTTGACCTTCTTGTCCTGGGTTGTTTTTTTTTGATAAATAAGGTTTAATAGATTAGTCAAACACTCACTCATTGTGTCTGTACATGACAGGAAGGGCCAGACTTTAATTGCTTTGCTAAAATTTTAATGGTCTGGCTCACTTAATTGTTTTGCTCGCAGTTTATCTCGGTTGAGTCGCTTCGTATTCACTCATATTATTGCTGAAGAACTGGAGTCCATATAAGTTTATTTAGATGTCCCCGTGTCAATCAAATCATGCGAATGAAACTGGCTTGGAACAAATACAAAAACATGCAAGCCTTCTTACGCACACATACATGGACAGACACACACACACACACACACACAAAGATGTATATCCTTGGAAAGTATTGTTGACCTGAATCCTGTTAATGTTAAGTTATTGAACAAATAGGACACAGGAACAAACTCTTGTGTCACACCTTCCAAATTTAGTTTTCCCTTCACATCACGAAGAGAAAGAAAACACAGCTGGACGGTTGTTTTTGTTCTTCTGTGAGAACTTTTCTGACATGTTTACAATAGGATTTCTCTTTTTCACAAGGGAACATTGTAACAATAAGACTACTGACATGACACAAAAAAAACACCAAATTTAATCCGTTCCATCATTACGACCAAACGAAGGAAGATTGGAATAAATGAATTAAGCAATATGTGCTATTTTAACTGAATATGAGGAAATAGTGTTTGCATGGTGCTTCATTCTTGACCTCAAGTGCTCCTTGCTCTCTATAATCCATTGTGAGCGAAGCTTTTAACCGCACAACATGACTTCCATATGCTGAAGTAACCGCACATTAGAATTAGTTCCTACATTTATTCATTGGCTTTGACTTTTAGTAAATTAATCACAGCTGATTTAAGTGACGGATTTTCATCGAAACTGAACAATGCATCCATCTGTCTCTTGTCATGGGAACCACTAACTCTAATAACCATACTTATGTGCGCTCTGACCACACACACAGACACGCACGCACGCACACACGCACGCACACACACACACACACTGGATTAACCTGAAATGTCCCTTTGTCATCTGTGTCTTCAATAACGTGTCAGTGTGTGCATGCGCAACGGGTACGACATGTTTAGCTTATGAGTGGCGGACAATTTTTTCACATGAAAATACAAAAAAGCAGTTCAGTTCTTCTGGGTTATTTAATCTGCAAAAATGGCACCATCAGCATCAGTAAATAATAGTTTAACGCATCGACTTTTACCTCCTTTTTCAGTGCAATGTGCACTCATTCTCTAATCAAGGGGTCGAAAATGCATAAATTGGCACAGACATGGCGGAAATACGGCACAAAAGTGGCATGAATATGACACAAATATGGCATAAAAATAGTTTAGCATAACAATTTACATGTCTTTATCTCACATCTCACTACATCACAGCTAAACTAATTCATGTACTATAGAGCTGGTTTCTGATGGTGTGGGATAAATCAGGCATGGCTTGATCGCTAATAAAATTGTCTGAAGGATTTATGCTCTCTTAAAGGAATAATTTTAACATTTGAATGCCTGGGGGTTTGAAAGTCTTCAGATGTGGCACACGTGTCAACTCGATCTCAAAAATAAACCGATTAGATTTAGGTAGTCAAAAACTTAAAGATCAAGGAAGATAGGGACACGTTTTCAGCCATAACTCTCAAAGTAATACGCTGATTATGACAAACTTCCACACAAATGTCATAAAATGATACGACATGACATAATTTTGTATTTAAAAGGTCCCCT
This sequence comes from Dactylopterus volitans, assembly GCA_901007715.1. Taxonomy (NCBI): domain Eukaryota; kingdom Metazoa; phylum Chordata; class Actinopteri; order Syngnathiformes; family Dactylopteridae; genus Dactylopterus; species Dactylopterus volitans. Next base: position 4,947 of record CAAKHG010035912.1, read on the forward strand.
TTTTTTTAGATCCATCCAATTCTGGAAGGGAATTTCTACGTCTATTCAGGCTCAAAGATTAATTGATCAGAGTTTGGTGGTGAAAGATCATTGCAACCTCATTAACCATATTTATGACCATGAGGTAAATAACAATAGAAGCTTGATTGCCCGAATCAGATCCACTCAAAAGTTTAATGGGTTCTACCTCAGTTCATGCTCCACCAATCCACCAAATCACATAAAATTCTGCCCACAAGTTTTGGCATAATCCCACTGAACAAACAAACAGCACCAATGATAGAAACTCCTTGATGGAGGAACTTTGTGCTCCAAAAACTGTGAAACTATCCCAAAGAAACATCCGAACCTCGACAATCTCTTAAAATTTCTTGTTTTTTCCTGTAATTGTCCCCCCCCCCCTGGATTCTGTTTGTCAGGTTTTTATAAATGTTGGTGTTTGTGGCGCGGCTGCTTTGTGTTTAAAACCAGATGTGTGGTTTGGCTTGGCAGACTGCCATTTAAGTGTCATTAATAATGAAGAGAAATGCAGGCGGTCACCGTCAACATTAATCTTGCACCGAAGGACAAAATGAGATGCAAGTAGTCCCCTTAACAGCCAGTGGATCTAACAATCAATACCGGCCATGTGACAGTGGACTGAGCAAGAGTGACATCTTGGCAGCAAAGAAACACGGCTTCCTCTCTTTATGGCATCTAATTTAGTCAAAGTCACTGACTGTCACATATCACCGTCAAATTAACCTTAATGACTTGAAAAGGCAACACTGGAACACTTTGCAAATTTTCGCCTGTCTCCCACATCTACTTAGTCTAAGTTTTTTTTTTCTTCTTATTTTTAATGTTCAATTAACAAGTTGTGGGACCATGATTATTTATGGACCTTTGGTCAAAATGTGTTTTATGTTCCTGGCCATAATTTATAAGACCACCACCCGATGTAAGGTTTATGCCACAGCCGCCCTTGAAAAAAACAGCAGTGGTAATTACTTAAATAATTCTGTATTTTTCTTGAACGGTTAATCCACCGGTATCTAGAAGCTCTTTAACCGAAATGATTTTTTCATTGCTAAAATATAATTACTATTGTTATCCATGAATTTCTGAATTTATTTAATATAGTTATTTACTTGCATTCCTGAACAGAAAAATTTGTTTTAGCGTTTAAATGTTGATTAATGGCTTGATTAATTTCTGACTTCTCAGAGAAGCCCAGTGAGCCACTTCAAAATTGGGTATAAAAAGGTGAATTAAGTTTGAAATTCTTCATTCCTGTTCAAAATGCTGAAACATTAAGAGCTCGTGAAAATGAAACGTACCTTACAGTGGGTGGTGGTTTAATAAATTTGCCAGGCACTGCTAATTTAGGAGTTTTTACTGGTTTTTTTTCTTTCTTTTTTTTTGACAGTACACAAAAAATGCATCCTCTGTACCGTTCCTCCGTGGAGCAGTGTGCAGCCGCTGTGCAGCACCAGGGGACCAACTGCACATCTACCAGTACCTTGTTCAGTCGCGGCAACAACAGGAGTATTGACTTCCTAACATCCATGATGGGAGCAAAACAGGAGCACTGGGCAGAAACCACTGCAGAAACAGGGAGACCATAACATGCGCAGGTCTTCAATTGGACATGCATAGACATTTAAAACATGCTTGTGGGTCCAACTAAATAAATGTCTGAGATATACATGTGCATATAGAGGTGGGAAAAAGTGCAGTTATGGCAAATTTTAAAGCATTTACAAATATATGTTTTACCATTACTTTTGAACTTTAAAGTATTTTATGCATTGTGGTTTATAAGTGCAATCAATTGTGTCGTTTTATTTAGTCGATAATTGTTCATTTAAAATCTTGGTGTAAATGTAAAGGTGAGAAGGCTTGATTGAATTTTAAAAGGAAAAAAACCTGTCGTTGCCTCTTATCCCAGTTTGTGAGGTGGAAATCACAATCGTGAGGCTCCTCATCAGTCCGGGTGAAAATGGAACCGTCCGTGTACCTCTGAGTTCCCTTGGAAGGAGGAATCAGAGGAAGTTAAGATGGCCACACACGTGGAACATGTTAATCGTTAAATATGAGTTTGAATGTAAAGATTTCAACAGCAAAAATGGAGGTTCAAATTAGTCAGGGTTTTACAAAGAATGAGGGCCAATTAGAATCTGTAGAAAAACACTCTAGACACAACACAGGCAAAATGAAGTCGCAGAGGATCATCAGGCGAGCGAGAGCGTGCACGTAGATGAAATGAGAAAAGAACATTAACATTTCCACATCTTCATCTTTTTTTTTTTAATTCTGTTTTCATTTTTTTCAATTACAGTCACAGCTGGTGGTAAAGACTTATCGCAAAATGTGACGACATGTGTCACCGGTAAATTTATTCAGTAAATAAATGTCCACAGAATGTGCAAATGCAAATATTGTGTGACTGTAATAGGTGGGGTAACCAAATTTATTCAGTTTTCAATTGTTCCGCAAAGCATTTGATGGAAAAAAAAAGTTCCCATGTACACTGTGAAAAAAAAATGCTTTTAAATATCAAAGCATCATTTGTCATCTTTTAGTGGTGGCAACATGTCATATTTAACATGCTGACTTGGTCTTAAGAGTATATTGGAAGTCAAGATCCTCATATCATTGAATAAAAATGTTAATAGTGACATGCCTCCTGGTTCATAAAACCTACGTAAAACTATTCCTGCACATTAAATCATTTAATTTCATCACTGTGAGAGGTAACAATTCAAAAGACATCTTAAAAATAACCCTTCATTAATGGACGGGAAAGTCAGGTGTTGAGGCAACATATGAATGATTCAATGAAACAGAGTAAAGAATATACCTATCAATAAAACAGAAAGATGAGTATGTGCATTTGCACCTGCTGTACTTGCAACACTCTAAAATAAATGCGCACAGAATGTGCAAATGCAAACATTGTGCGACTGCAACAAGTGGGGCAACCAAGTATCGACTTGTTGTGAATTAGCCCTTTGAGGCTAACATAATATTTTAATCCCAGCGACATTTGAAATGATCTTAAGTAACGATCCTTCCAGCAGACCCTTCACCTGCAGGAGGAACCATATGTGGCTGGTGCAGTGTGGATTGGACAGCAGGCCGCTGCTGCCCCCGTGACCCGGACCCGGATAGGCAGGAGACGACACGAACGGACAAACCAGTAACGATAGTGGCACCGCTTATTTGTCGAGTCAGCGCCTCGCCTTGGTGTTACTCGGCTGTATCGCAAGTTTTCATTTCTTTGTTTAACTGTCTGGCTGAAATCTCCCTGTAAAACAGCCTCCTGCAAACTCAGCCAGCGACCGGCAGGTGAACGTAACTGGGCATTTAGCAAGAGCTGATGGACTCCGAAAACAACGCTGTGAGTGGGAAATTGCGTTGAAATTCAGCGGGTGGACAGGAACATAACTCCAGGTGAATGATTACGTCGCCGGATGTGTAAATACGCAACTGCTCACAGGTTCAACATAGCGTGACTTGAGAAGGCGACGCCGGCGTTCGCAACTTGCTCCCACCGCCCCCAAGTGGCAAGGAGAATACTCATCTGCAGGCTTTGAAAGCAGTAACAATACTAGCATTTGTAAGTATGATATAATACAGTCCAAAGCCGAGAAGCATAAACAGAAGTATGAAAGATAGGCCTACTTGTAGGACTGTTGGCTGCATGTGTTCACTGCTGGTGGAGAGCCTGCCGGGTGGTTTAGAGAGAGGCGGCGTGAGATCAGACTGCCAATGAGTCCACGATCCCGCCGCTTCCTTTTCCCCTCCATTTTTCCCTTTCACACGAGTAGAATTTATGGGGCCATTACGAGCGTGCATGCAGTGTCAACAGCACCCAGCTAATATCTTTATCCAGCAGCGTGAAGAGAGGTGGCCAGTCAGATGACACATACGCCGCCCAGGAGACAAACTGCTCACCCCAGTTGAACACACACACGCGCGCGCACACACACACACACGTGCGCACGCACTGAGGATATTTAACACGCCTCAGCATTTCAAACACTTTAGTTGGCTTCTTTAAGGTAGCCTGCGATTTGAATAATGAATTCAGCCCGCAAGTCTGTTCATCCCGAGCGGAAAGATTGTTCAGAGGACGATTTTACATCGCTGCTTTATCCCTCATAATGCATAATAGATTGAAAAAAAATTGATTAACTTTCATCGAAGTATGTAAGGGTGGTTTTTATAAAAATGAATATTTCTCTGGTACAAAAGTGTGTCCCTGATGATACCGAGAGTTTGCATTCAAATGTATTGTTTGCATTTACTTTAATGCCGATTTAAACAGCCACAACCAGCAATGCTTTAAACTGAAAACACGTTAACATAATTCCCAGTGCTAGCATACTGATGTTTGGCAGTATTCACCACGCTTCTCTCCCAGTTTGCTTACTTTCCCGAAAACCCTGGGCAGTTTGAATTCATAAGTGCGCTCCATCTGATCGGTCTGTCAACATGCACTAACTGCACAATGAATCCCCACGCGGTGAACTCATTACGTTGAGCTGGCTGAAACGCAGCCACATCTCAGCGTCAGCGGCTGCATTCATACATATAAAAGGGCGCGGCCAGCGTGTTACCCATATTCAAACTTGTGAAAATGGCAGCTGAGGTCGCGAGTGTGAAGGCCGTGACAATGAGCCAACTAGTGTGTGGTTGTGTAAATGCTCACTTTTTTTCTGGTATCATGTTTTTAAATGGAAAACAGTCCAAATATCTGTTGGGTTGATTCAGCTGTGTGAAATTTTTCATGGTCAACTGTTGCTGCTAATTAATTGTTAATTGTCGGATTTAAGGCAATGCCCTGTTGAAAAACCTGAGCGAGTTCACGACATGCAAGCGTACTGATGGAAATATCCAACGGAGAAACATTTTGTTATTTGCTAATTTCTCGCAATGCTGCATGCTGATGGCAATCTCATCTTTTATGCACATATTTTGTTGTAAACCAAAGTATTTTGGGTTGGAAACAAAATATTTCAATATTCTGACCTAGTCATGAGGTTACTAAGAAAAGTTTACAAAGCTCATCCTTGATACCAAATTTCATGAGATCCATCCAGCAGTTGCAAAACAATACAGTTTAAGAATCAGTACTTCAGATTTACAAAAAAATAGTCATGGCAACAATTAGATGTCATCTCCAGAGATTCAATTCAATATCCACTGAATAGTTATGGAGACTAATACTTGCTAGCCAAACTACTATCACGGCTAAAAGGTTTTTGTAGAAAGACCTTCCTGAAACAAGAATTATTTTGGAATCTGCACTTCATCTCCAGTATCAGATTAGCAATGGTGTCACTCCAACTGGAAACAATATGGGCAGCACAGAGGAAAGGCATCATTTACAGCATAAATGTAGTCACATGTTTTGGGTCAAACCATAGCATTCATCAGAGAATCCCGTGGGCCTTCGTCCCGCCATTTCTTTCCCTTCCATCTGCTGCTGCGCGGCCACTGCAGCCTCCCCACCATCAGCTCGCTGGCACCAGTCTTCAGGCCATGTGGCTGCCTGACAAAACACAGCAGGAGCAGCATTACGGCTCGGCGGCAAGAGGGATCAATAGCTTTGGCGGCGTTCGCTCTCATTCCGCGCACCAACTCATTACGGCTCACCGTGGGGTGATGCTGACAGAAGGAGCCGGGCCTCCAGCCGAAGCCGAGTCGTCTCGCAGTGTGGAGGTGGCGATACGCAGCGGTGGAATAACACCACTCACTGATGGGCCATAAAAGGAGGCTCCAGCAGCAGGACAGCGGCGCTCTCGCCGAGCAGCGTGGGATGTCGAGGCAATAACGCGTTTTAACTGCCTGCCCTTTGGACACGGCGCTGGTTTGGCAGCTTGTGGTCAAACATGCCCGGCTGGCGTGACGTTTTCATACTGACGACCCGCTTTTATCGGATTTAGGCCCTAAAAAAAAAACAAAAAAAAATTACATAAAAGCAGCATTCTATGTTGAGAGGCATTTTTCCGCGACACGTCATTACTTTTTATTTAGTTTTAAGTGAAAGCTTTTGACAGCAACAGCGATATTCGTAACGGCGGCGGGATGCACTAACAGGAGCAGACAAAAAACAGTGATAAACAAAAAAAACGTGTTTTTCACACCTTTATGTAATTATATCAAATCCCCCTTTCATTTTGAGAGTGTAATTTTGGCATTTGCATTAAGACGCCGTCGACAGGAAACAAGTCCGGCTCCTGCGGTGCTCTGCAGCTGAGATAAGCACAAAGAAGAGCAACTCGCATCCCAAAGCGAGATTTCACGTTACACCGAAAGCAAATGAAACCAACCCGCCGTCTGTCTCAGGCTAAATTAATTTAGACGCATAAACTTGCTTACGCATCAGAAATGAAATGTAATAAGCTTTAATGAACGTTACATTTTCAACTCGTCTGTCTGTGCTTCTTGTCGGACCTCACAAAAAGCCCCCCTAGTGCTTTATGGCTCTCCATCTTACTCTTGCACGTGTCTTAGCAGTGTTCACAGTTGGTTTATTCTGGTGTGCGTCTTTGCTGGAAATCAGATGTTCAGGGAAATCAAAAACCAATAAAAAATACTCCTTAACTTAAGTTGAACACATTTTGTGTCTTAATCGTTTTGAAATACGGCAGCTGCTTGGATTTGGCATGGCAATAGCGGTTTATATTTGGTTCAGACTTCAACTATCCTCTCACTTTTCCTCTGGTGCCACCAGCAGGTCAAAGTTTTCACATATCCAGTGACTTCCTTGCTGGCATAAAATATTCCACGCAAATTCATGGCGATCCCAGCTGAGAATTACATTCAAATGACTCTGGTGATCCAGGAAGACAAAAACAGGAAGCAGCGCTGCGGTCTGGGTCAGGAGAAGATGCCGAAAATGTGAAAAAAAATGCAAAATCCAGGTGCTCTCCAAGTCTGAAATCATTAAGGCGTAAAACGTCTGCTTGTGTAAAACTGCTTCACACAACCAGACTTTATATTCTACTCTGGTGATCCTTTGACAATATCATGTTTGAGGTTTACATTACTGGTTTTAATTAAATGGATGGTCGTGATATTTGAGACATAGTGCATAACCTCCACAGGATGAAATAATGACTTGGAGGTAGAGGGTGAAATTTTGTGCAGTCTGCAAATGATCACAGTGTCATAATCACGTGCACATAAAGACACCTGAGCAGGTCTCCATGAACACAATCGTCATATCCAAGATAAAAACTGATAAAGCACAACAATGGGATCATGTAATGTGTATTTAAATGTGCTAGTTTCTATCTTTCCTAGCAAATAATTCTAAATAAAATCCTTGCCAATTGCTTCAAATACACTTTGCTTCGCCTGAAGTGTGTCATCACACAAGTCCTCCCAAAAAAAAAGGGTCACCGCTGCCGCGCCTGCAGCGTGGCCTGCATGTGCCTCAGATAGGATAGAGGTTTGTAATCCGCTGGGCAGCATTATGGTGCCGAGTTTCAATGACCCAACTGAGGACTGAACTCACAAACTGAGGGTGGAAATCAAACTCATAAATTGTCGATCCCAAGGCAGATGATGCGCTTTCTCTAAGTTAGAGGAATCACTGAAGGGCAAGTCAGTCAGAGCGAAGTACAGTTTTACAATGAAACGATAGACAAAAAAAAAGTGTTTTTTTGATGTGTGTGTGTGTGTGTGTGTGTGTGTGGGAGGGTGGGGTTGGGGGTGGGGGGGTGATAAAATAATTGTGTCAGTCTTTCATGGTCGACTGTGAGGAAACTGTATCTTC
>CAAKHG010035912.1:12737-31065 GCA_901007715.1 Dactylopterus volitans
AAGGCAGATGATGCGCTTTCTCTAAGTTAGAGGAATCACTGAAGGGTAAGTCAGTCAGAGCGAAGTACAGTTTTACAATGAAACGATAGACAAAAAAAAAGTGTTTTTTTGATGTGTGTGTGTGTGTGTGTGTGTGTGTGTGTGTGTGTGTGTGTGTGTGTGTGTGTGTGTGTGTGTGTGTGTGTGTGGATGAGTTCCTTAAATTACAGACATTAACATAAAAACAAGCGAAGGGTATAAGCGAAGTGTTACTGGTCCCATTAAGGATAATAGGCCACTAAAGACTCGATCAATAAAATCAAGCATTTTTAGAAACAAATTTACAAAAGTGCTACAGGATAATAAGAAGTACTATTTTTTCAAAAGGCGGCAGCAGGTTTTCTCACATTCAAAGTTGTTTTAAAATGTTTTTGAGCCCACAACTTTTTATTTTCTTAATCACACTAAGTCTGTGCCTGTCATATGGATTGTGTTATACACTGAATATTAAGTTGATTTGAAAGCACAAAATGCATTAGTTGTGTATTCAAAACAACAGACTTGTCAAATAGGAGAAAATTCACAACTTTCAAACTGGGATCTACATGATTATTATCATTATTGTGAAACTCTTGAGTACAGTGTGAGGGGGGCCACGTGGTGCTTGAGGCAAAACCATGTCATCGTATCGTCGAATGTCAAAAGTCGATAATAAAAATCTAATTCGCTGATACTGTGCTCAGAGTTGAGTGAGTGCCGCAGCTGGAATTAATGCATTTAACGAAAGATTTTCTGATTTTAAGATGCTTGAGGAAGAGACAATGATAGCGTGCCACCAGGGGTTAATTAATACCTTAATCCCTCAAACATGTAAGATCAAAACATGCAAGTATCACGATACCATCAAGGAGAGCAAAGTAGTTACCCAAAAGACTAAATGGGGCATGTGTACTGGATGAAATTGTTTTTTTTTTCTTTGCAAATGCTCAAACGCATGTCCTGATTGCTTTTTCAATAACACTTAACACCCAGCTGTTTGCACGTACCGGCGTTCAGATCACTCCCAAGCAGTGTCTGTTGCATCCAACTGCGGATGCTCATCACATTCTGGGGCGGCTCTCTGCAGCGCCAGTGAGGCGGTTTATTTGCGTTTATCATGTTGCAAGCTCTATTTTGCGAGTGGGAAGGACAATCATGGCAGGCCCTTTAGCTTTCATTCCAGCATGCCTCGCCAACCGCCGTCAATCGAGATCTTGCTGGGCCTCAAAGAAGAGAATGACTGCCCGCTCAGGTACACAGGACATTCAGTATGACAAGCTTAACAAGCATATAGGCTGCATTTTCCGCTCATGTAACCATCCTCATGGCACAAAGTCATCTCTGAGCAATGTTGCACAGCTAAAACATTTTTTTAAAACAATTACCGATAAAAAAATAAATAACCCACTACATTAAACCTCAACTGGATTCCACTCATCAATGGTCATTTATTTTCGAGTATTAAAACAGCAGGTTCCTCAACTACAGGCGGATTAAAGTGCCGCGTGTATGCACACAGGTCATTTCTGAGTGCTGCTGCTGCCTCAGGAGCTCCATCTGTGTGACACACACCCCTGTTCCTTAAAAGTGATGAGACTCATCAAAGTGGAGAGTCAGCAGGTCAGATGAGCTGGAGGCGCGCGCACACACACACACACTCACACAGCTGTGTTGTGGTCGGTCTGCCTTCAACAGACTGCGCACGTTCCCTTTGATTTTTCTTTGATCATTCAAGGGTCAAGCAGATCCGCATAATCATTTGTGTGTGTGTGTGTGTGTGTGTATACCTTGATCAGCAGTGGCTGCTAAATGTCACCATCCACATCATTCAAAAGGGGCTTTTCTCAATTTTAATGACCACTCGAGCACCAGAACTCGAATGCGAATTATCAGTTGCATGTTCTGCATAACCAGCACAGTGATTTTTTTTTTTTAAGTGGTGGGAAAGACCATGATAAGTGTCGAAACAAGAACCAATCAAAGTCAGGCTTGAAGCTTCATACAGTCGAGGTTTGACGCATGTGTTCCGTGACACTTCAAATGAAACCTAAATAAATTGTTTTTTTTCCATTTCAAAAACCGAAACAAGACGCGTCATGCAAACTCAATTTGCTTGAATTTATTAAAATGCTATTAATTCAGTTCATCCGATCTCAAGAAGAGGAAAGACGCTGTGGTTGTGATAGACACCCTCATGAAATGACCAACTACACAGTACCTACGATATTTCAGAGATCAGGTGGAGTTCCTGTAGAAGGACAGCATGTCGTCCAGACTCTGAGAGGAGCCCTGGTGTGACGGCTGGGCCTGGCTGTGGTCTGTGGGCTGAGGAGGGAGGGGAGGTTGCAACTGGCTCTGCAGCGGAGGTGGACAATGTGGGGGGTACTGGTTTGGGTACTGAGGGTAAAAGTGCGGGAGCATGTGAGGTGGACATAGAACCTGAGGAGGAGGAGGAGGAAACATAGGATAAAATGGAGGTGGGGGATACTGGAGGTTGATGGGAGGGGCAGAGGGAGCAGCAGAGGGTGATGGCTGAGCTGAGACTGGGGGCGGTGGGGGCGCTGCGGGACTTTCTTGAGGTTTGGGAGGTGAGGGAGTCGTTTTAGGTGGAGGGAATGTTTCTCCCTTGCTCCCGGAGACTCCCTCAGGGACATTTGTCCACTTGGAGGACATTTTGGAATTTGTCTTCGGCATTTCAGTCTTCCCGAGCCTTGATCTCTTCTCCTCGATAAAGTACGCTGAGGGAGGCGCGAATTCTGAGTCTCGCTCATTCCGACGCCGGCTTGTCCACTCATTAAACATGGACACTGGGGGAAGAAAAAAAATGTTAACTTATATGTCACAGCAGAGAGGACAGAAAATCTGCTTACTAAAATCTCTTTCTTGTTGTTAGATCCATTCTAGTTGCACATTAACTGAATAAATATCACTCCAGAATCAGACCACAATATGAAAACATTGATATAAAGGTCATATAATTTAACTCGTCATGGCAGCTGCAAGCTTACTGTACTCGGACTTGCCAAAGTACTGTTGGTCAAACATAGAAATCCTACTACAGCCAGAGAGGCTCTGAAGGAGACCTAAAAATAAGTGACCCAAAGTCTTAACTCATTTTTGTAAAACTTTTTTTTCTGAAACAGCAAATATCTTTAAATTAAAAAAGCTGCAAAAGGAGTATCAGTATTTTCTCCCATGATTCTTAACAGACCTACAACAATCATTAGCTACTTGGTTTCTTTTTTAAAACAGACCGCACTTATAAGCAGCAACTTTAAAACTATTTTTCAGAGTAGTAGAATAAAGTGGTTAAAAAAAAAGAGTCTCTGCATTTCCTGCAGATATAAATGTGAATGCTGAAATGCTCCAGAAGCAACTTTGGGCGATCCATCAGTGTAGAACGACGTGTTCATGCAATAACTGATAAACAAATATGATCGATGCAAAGTGAAAACATCAATATATTTTGTCGTCTTCAAGATGGCCTCTATTTTGAAATTGCCATGGCGCATCTTTGTCACCATTGCTGCCCGGCACACACCCTGCGCCAAAACTGCTGCTGTCAAAAACTGTCTAATCAAGTCGTTTTAAAATTTAGTTGCTTAGCTGTCACTATAAATGTAACCGAATCGGAATATGACGTTGATATATTGATTTCAGCCCACCTAATCTAAGTGAAATCATACCCTTACAGACTGATGCTTGCAAATATTGCTGTCCAAAGAATCAATGTATCTTATCGTGATGAAGCTTGTGATTTACACACCTAGAAGCAATACGAAAAAGAAAAAAAAAAATGTAGGAAAAAAAGCATAATGTCTTTTGCGCTGAAGTTTACGAAACACAATATTGTGAATCTATAGAAAGACAACTACAACTAAACATGACAGCGGTGGCAACGGCACTATCAAAGCAAAAACGGGGCTTCTTTCATTTCAAATAAACAAACACTGTGCGGCCACCCCTTAACAAACAACGCAGCCAAGGTGGAGCATTCTGCATTTTTTGTGTAGATTTAAAATATTTACTAAAAACTATGCAGAAGCAATGTCCACTTGTTGCCAAATGTTGGCTGAACACCAAAAATACTTAAAATTTTGCTGTGATGCATTTTCTTCCAGTCTCTCTCGTGTTAGATTCATTTGTACTTCCTACCGGCCCTTTCTTACCTTGCAGTTTGTCTCGTTGAGCTACAAACTCTCAACATTTGTCGATATACCTTTTTGAACGTGTTTGATTTGATGCAACTTATCTCCATTAAAACAAACTGTTGTCACAGAAAACTGAGATGCACGGAGGCATGAATCAAGATCATGAACTTATTTTGCTAAACGACGTTATTCAACATTTCATTTCAACATTACGCAAGTACATGCATGGACTACAAAAAAAGATGTGAAATCATCTGAAGAGCTTCACGCGAGACTTTGAGTAGAAAAAAAAAGCACAGATGTCACTAATATTAGTAACATTGGCTCTGCGCTATTTATGTGCCCCAGTAGGTGTGACGACCATGAAACTAAAGCAATTCATCAGTGATTACTATCAATATCTACTTTACTAACAGCCCAAGGCGTGAATTTTAGAATTCTTAAAATGAATCTTTTACAGATGAGACTTACCTTTGCCGCGGTCCCACTCTCTGACATGAGGGACTCCTGGTTTAGTGTCCCTCCTTTCTTGAATCTCAACTTCCACCCTCTTCATTGTGCTGACCTCTGGACAGTCCTTTGGTGGCGGCGAAGGTGCCATGAATTTGTCTTCCTCTTCCTCCTCTTCTGCTGTGATAAAATAAGTTCACAGAAAATCTTACTCATGAGATCATTTCAATTACGCATTTCTCGGTTGCAGCTCCACCCTCACTGATGTAAGATAGTAAATACAAACTGTGGATTCTAACCTTCAATTTCCTCATCTTTCTGTTCTCCCTCGGCAGCATCCCCCTTTGTCTTCATCTTCCTCTGCCTGATTTTGGCCAGCCGGGCCTGCAGGATGGCCTGCCTCTTGTCCTTCAGTCTTTCCCTCTTGGTGCGCTGCTCTGTGGTCTGAAGGAGAGAACAAATGCCAAAGAGAAAAACATTGAGCAAAAAGCGATGGACATTTATTTACTTAATACAATACGTGCATAACGATGTGTGGCTGCATTGCCAAAGTGGGGAAATTCTTGTATTGGGTTAAAAAATGTGTAGAAATATGTTCAAAATATAGCCCAAAAGCAGTGCAGCAGTATACCAATGCTAATTACACTACCAACAAGAGTATTTTAGTCTACTCCAGTATCTGCATGACTATGTACACACATGTGGGAGAATTCTAGGGTGGTGGTGTCACCATTGAGTTAAAACATCTGTGAGCAGCAGCTCACCTGGTCCCTGAGCATATCCAGAGTTTCTCTCTGCTTTCTGCGATTCTCCTCATCTTGAGAGAATGCGTAGTAGCCCACACCGAGCTCCCGAGCCTCTGAGATGAACAAACAAAAATTTTTTAGAACACCACAAGGCAAATAAATGCACAGAGCCCGAGAGCACAAATGGACACGGATGCTGTTGCTAACCTTGATCCCTTATATCCTCATAATGCATCGGCCCGATCGGCCTCCTCATGGCTTCTTCTTCCTCCCTCTCCCACTCCTGCCTCTGCAGCTCTCGGCGCATGTCCTCTGACAGTAAGGTCTTCTCAGTTGAGGCTCTTCTGGATGGAAAAGTAACATCCAAGTGAGTTGCACCAAAGTCCATTTCCTAATCTCACTAAGACAGTGTTAAAAAAAACAAAACAAACAAACTCGATTTGTACAATGTTTACCCTTTTCCTTGGAAGTCTGCGTCCATTTTCTTAAAATCTGGCAGGTCTTTTTTCATGCATCGTCGCGATCGTCCCAGAGCGTCCACATAGTCCACCCTACAGCAAAGCAGCTAAAAATGTCATATTCAGTGTGCAATTTATCATTTAGCAATATTTAATTTTATTTCTAGTAGTGGTGAATGAATTTCTACTTCAAAATGAAACACTTAAGATGATGTGGAATTATACTGATCTGATCCATGTTCCATTCATTTATTGAGCTGTGCTGGGATCATTATCGAAGCAAACAATTTTGCTTCCAACTAAATCCAAACAAACCCTTAAAAAAAATGATCAGAGATTACCATTCCTCATCTGGGTCCTCGGGAGGGGGGATAGTAGGTGAGCTGCCCCTCTCCTCATCCTCGCTCTCTATTTCACTCCGCGCAAAGGCTTCTCTCTTTTTGTCAATAATCTTCTGAGCAAAGTCCACCAGGTACATTCCTTCCGTCTCCTCATCTGACACATTCCAAGACAAGGTGAATGCAAAGTTAGCACAATTTTACTTTACTTTACAGATGTTAGATGGGGAGTGATTCATGTTACCAACCTGGAAAGTCTCCCTTTGTCATCTGCTCGTAGAGTTTAGCTTTCTCCTCCAACTTACGTCTGTTGCGACGACAAAGTAGAAACAATGATTTAGAGAATTCAGACAGCACTTCGCTCTGGCAGTAAAAGTAATTACTAAAGTAAAAAAAAAAAAAAAAGGAAAGTAAAACCCACCTTGACGTGTCGAGGCTTTTCTGCTCCTCCGTCAGCTGCTCAGCATCTTTTTCTGCTCTGGCTGCGACACCAGAGTTCTGCTTGCTCCAAACATTCGGTTTCTACGCAGGAACATGAACACAGCCCCTCTCGTTTTATTGGGGAAACATCCAGTGGAAATTAAGCCATTGAAAGACATTCTCAAGTACCACTTCACTCGGACTTACCTTCGCTTTGAGTTTGGATGCTAACCCAGCACCGGCGTTTTCCTGCCCGAGCTTATCCTGTTTGAACTGCTCCTGCTTCCTGTACAGTTCCGCCTTGAGGTCCACAAGCTGTAGGAAACGAGGCGTTTTCCCACAATATCGGGAAAGAAGAAAAGGGTGACTCTTCTTTCGCCACCAAAGCAATTGTAACTCCATGCATACTGTATGCTAGCAGCTTAGCATGATAGCCAGCTTGCTAGTGTTACCCGGTTTTAATGTCACCTTTTGAGGTCACACGGCATCAGTTTAACGTCTATGAATTAGCTTGTCCATACTACTCACCGATGAAGCGGTCACGTCAAACGGTTTCTTCTTTTTATCCATGTTTGTTTGTTTCTCTCTGAGACTGCCCGCTAGTGCTCCTAGTAGCTTCTTCTTCGGCGGTTCCCTCGCTGGCACATCTCTACTTTACCGCCATCTAGTGGAGCTACAGCTGTAACGCGCCGCCATCCCCTTCAACTGCACTTGGACTGGGCTCCTTTGTTGAGCAACAGCTGCCACCCCGCGGTCGTTTCCCTCCAGTCGAATTACTTGGACTTTTATCGAATGTATTTAAAAAACAAAAAAAAAACCAAAACGTGATCACCATGAAAAAACTGGACCCACGAGTTTGTACTATCTAAGAGGTAAAATAAATTTAAATATAGCCTATTTTTTACAGTCTATTGTATTATGAAGTCTGTACTTTTTAAACTTAAAAAAAACAAACATTTGATGAATTAAGGAAACATCACAATTTAAATTAATATGCAATTCAGATTGAGCTTAATTAGGATTTTTTTTTGCCACACTAAAAAACGAGCCAACACATCCAATCCTGTGGCTAAAACATGATTTAGATCTATGTCACATTTGAAAAAAAGAAACTGACAACTATGAATTGAAATAGAGTAAACCAGTGCGTAGATCAACGCTCTTTGTACTTTGTTTTATGTGTCGCGGCCAATTCAGGTTTGTGTACGTTTGTGTGCGTGGACGCTGGCGCGTGTTCATGATCTGCGCCGTGGTTGCCACGGGTTACCGGCACAGCTGTGGGCGCATCTGGAATCAGTCACATGTAGGTTAGATGGGTGAGACGCAGCTGATCGATGTCAGAGAACGCGAACCACGGAGTTTTTCCGCCGCGCCTGTGCGCGTTTCGAGTGAACGAGTTTTGTGCCACGATCGTAATATTTTTGTCTTCTTGCACCCGGCTTTTTCGCAGGTGTTTTTAACGTTGCAAGTTAATCAAGTGTTAAACGCGTGTTTTGGAGTACGGTACCTTATTCTTACACACCAGCATGAGTTGAAGATGACTTCACATTCCCTCATTTTTTTGTAGCTAGAGTGCCATTACATTATGATTGTGTGATTATTGGCATTTGCATGAGGCTTAAGAGAAAAAACAGCTGAACTTGGGGACAGTTACTCTAAATAGGTTAGATAGGTTTGTTGCGTCATGTTCTTATGGAAAAAAAGAGAAATTTGTTGCTCCAAAGGGGAGCGCAACTTGTCTGACACGTTGATGGCCTCAGATTAAAATGCCATCTAAAAGGAGTTTATTGTTGAGCAGTGAATCATATTGAATAACTGTGTAGATATAAAAATCTGCACTTCCCCTGTTCAATAAGCTGCATTTTCGTCTTGTCACGGAAGTAATAGGTCAATATTTGAAGGCTGGGGCAAACATTTAACAGTATCTCTGTGACAACACTATTACCTCCATCAAAGCACCCATGAAATGGTTATCAGGTCTGTTATCAGCTTTCAACCGAGCGATGCCTGCTTCCTTATCATTTTGAACATTTGAACAATCCTTTGCGACCACGATGTGACAAGTTCCAGACGCAGTATTGCGCCTGAGAGAATGAAGGGTATATAAAAGGTATGAAGCCAGAACTCTTTAAGGGAATGAGTGTCCAATTTTAGCAGAGCAAAAAATTGTATCACTCTGATCACACATTATTCAGTGTGTACAGTAAGAGGACGAGGTCGCTCCATCATGGTTTTGAAGAGGAATACCTTTCTGCTGGTGTTTCTGATGTGCTCTCTGGCCTTGTGGTGCAGGTCCACCAGCGCTGGTTCCAGCTTTCTCAGCCCCTCTCACAAACCTCAGGTAAGGTGCCTTCTCTCACGCATGACTGGGATTTATTCCTTTACGAATCACTGACCCGATGGCGTAAACACTCCAAAAGCTCTTAGTTCCTTAAAATTTTGAAAATGTGACGCCATCCTTTCATTTCATCAGTCATATCACTTTGCACAAAAAGATGACAAGCCTATCTAAGATGCTGCCTTCCCACTGAACTAACTGGCTATTTCCCCCCCGGACTTTGTAAATTCAAACATTGCCATGAGTGATAAGCTCCGATGCCATCATCAGCATCACTACACATTTACAGTTTTGCACTTGACCACCATTTAAACTCGCCTTTGTACAGGCAGCTATTTCAAAGTCATTGAGACGTTATCATAGGTTGTTGAGGTAGATCAGAGAAAGTGACATTCATTACGCTGTACTATGAATACTAGGACCTGTTACACAGGATCGAGGTATGTCTCTGTCTTGCGTTACCCACAGAACAAGGGGAAACCTCCCAGGTTCGGCCGCCAAGTCATGGAAAAGCCCATCGAGGACGACCACGTGACAGTGAGTGGCACTCGTGCTCATGACTAACCACCCAAAATAATTCACTGCTTGACCTTTGTGTATGTCCGTTAGATAAGTGCCCCCTTTGAAATTGGCATCAGCATGAAGGAAGAGGACTTTGACGAGTATGGCATCATGCTGAGGGAATTGATTCAGCATCTGCTGGGAAACACAGGTTCACTTGACTATTTCATTCATACTTAAAAAAAAAACAAAAAACTGTGGTTCCTTTTATGGATGTCGTGAACACACTAATTTCAACAAATTTTCTGTCGTTTCAGAGAGCCCGCCACAAATTTGAAGATCAGGAGGATTTTCAAGTTCAGTTTCAACTTCATTAGTCATAAGAAGTGAAAATATTAACCAGATAGCTTTTAGATTTTAAGCACACGGTAACTGTCGTTTCACCCCATGAACGTATGGAGCATAAATACCACTGAATATGAATGTAATAAAATGTAGAGGCTGAATATTTAAAAACGTTAAAAATGTATCAGACGACTGTTCCAAGTTTGGGAATGAACTTCCATGCTCAAAATGTGTAAGTTTTATCAATATTCATCAGCAAGAAACAGTTTTCATATTCAAAATCTGTGAAATGCTGAAATACTCCAGACCAGACCTTATCCTCAAAAACCTTTATGTGACTTTAAAAATAAAGCATGAATTAACCCTTTGTCTCTCCTGCTCATCCTTTAGGGGGGGTGCTTTCCATCCCATTCAATTTGCTGATACAATTGAGAGGGGCTCATATTGTGATGAAAATTATGACTATCCACAACTGTAAAGTCCTAAGGTTGAGTGCTTAACAAGCTTCTCATGGTTTGAAATGAACGATGCTGTAAAAGCTCTCGTTCAAATCTCAGAAAAAGTAGATCAAGCACAGCTAAGCAGAGACAATGCTGACCTCGGTGTTTTCACATCGCTCGGATGCTGCTGGTTCTCCGTGAGGCTTTCACAACACATTACAAAGACATGCATCCTGAGTACAACTCACCCTGACCCACATTTGGGGATGGAACTAGAATTTGTGTGTAAGAGACTTTCATCAAGAACCTTGCAACAGGGGAGATGCATTTATTTTTAAAACATCCTGCTTGTAAAACCTAGTTGACAAGAGGCACACCAACCAGTACTCGAACTTCAAAATCACCACAAAATATGAACCCAAGGCGAGTTGACCGAATAAGAAATGGAAAGGCACTCAAGCCAAACGTGTGATGACCGCGGCTGTACTTAGGCGAGCTAATGGCGCAGTCCCAGTCAGTGCACTCTACTCGACACAAACGCACGCTGTGTTACAACACATTTACCTCTTTCCTGGTACATCTTCACGTGCTCCTCAGTACTTAAGTGCATTAATGAGTCATCTGACAATGCCTTCAGAAAACAGATGCAAGATAAATCTCCATTGTGTCATTTTAAACTAGATAGAGGGCCAAAAAAAAATAAGACATTGCTTATGCTGAAATAATAGTCATGTAAAAAAATAAAAAATAAAATAAAACTAGCTATGTTTAAGATTAATTTGTACAATGAACATTGACAAACATTAACATTTGATAAACCACAATATCTAATGTCTGTAAAATAAGAGTATTATCTGTGCAAATTGTTTCGTTTAACCTTTTCTTCTCGGTCAAAATGTGTGAGTCTTCCAGATCATTACAATGAGACTGCAGGCTTCAAGCCCCTCAGGTGTGCCCCTCCATACTCCTGGAAAAAAATGAGTGATTGAAAAAAAAAAACTACAATAACACAAAATGTTAGTGAGTCAAAAAACCACCTAACTATGCTCTCCCATGCTCATATGCCGTAAAGCTGAGCGGTGTTGCTTCGGATGGTGGCGAGGACGGTGGGCATGTCTTCTCCCTTCAGTAGGCTCAGTTCCTGCAGAATATGGATGCCCATTCCAGGATGCGAGAACCGGCAGACATCTTTAGACACCTGTTAGCGGGCAACATTTATTATGTGTTCTACAGATTTAGAAGTACCGTTAGGTGCCGGAAGCAGGGTTTTTTTGTGCCCGTTTTGCAGCAACTGATTTTTGTTATCAACTGATATCCGATGTGTTTCTCTTTGTCCAATCTTGCCGTCCTTAGCTCAGTAGTTATTCATTTTTCACACAGGCTTTGAACCAGCATGTGACTGCAACTGATTCCAAATTCGAAAGATTTCAAAACATAATTATACAAGAACATTAACAGATATGCAAAGCACGGTTCAATATGGCATCATAGATATCAAGCTGTCTTTAAAAGTATCACTGAGTCAAGACTGCAATTCAAGGTGATTCATCAACGTACTGGACACTTAATTAACTGCGTGTGTACTGCATCTAGACTGGACTGCATGATAACCTTGAGGTAAAATAGTGTGAGTTAATATTTGTCATCTGTGTCGCAATGGTATTGGATGCATTTGGTTGGTGACTCAAGTTCATTTCCTAGCTTGCAAACAGTTTTTATAAACTAGCGCAGTAGCTATTTGGACCAGAAGAGAATTTACTCATGGAAAGAAAAAAATCACAGACCTAAGAAATTCTGCAGTTTTAGCAGCTTTGTATCATCACTAAGTGGGTCGTATATGCAAATGAACAAAGTCCGACTCCCTTCCATGTTGCCTGCATGCCAAAATCTATATCCAAAAAACTGATGGCGTATGAACAGCCTGTCACAGGTATTGACATGTCACAACAGTCACCCCAGGACCTCAAACAGTGTATATGCGAAGCAAGGCTATTCATGTTTGACTTAAACCAGGTTTCAAATAAACACACCTGTCGAGGCAGGAAATATGGTGCATCTGTCTCCAACACAATTCGGTTGAGAGGGACCTTCTGGACAGCACTGCGGGCCTCGGTTGCCCTGGGATACGTGATGAGCGCTGTGAACCCCACGTACAAGTTGGGGAACTTTTCCAGGAAGGGCTCAATCACCGGATAGCTGTTTGTAAAACAATGCCTGCAACCACCAACATTAAGTTAAAGAAGAAAAAAAAAAACAGTGAGATTACTTGCAATACTCGTGTGGTTTTTAACTGGTAAACTCAATTTTTTTTTTCTTTCAAAGTTATTGATGTTAATGCTGAGATTACGTCTCAGACATACCTGTGAATTCTGTAGTCTGTAGGGACACACTTCTTCATGATTTCCATCAGGTCATCATCCGCATCCCTACAGTGGATCAGCAGAGGCTTCTGCATGGCCACAGCCAATCGCAGCTGACGCTCCAACACCTTCACAGAAAAATAGGGAGGCACAGCAATTTACTATGTAATTCCATACAATATATTTATGATGGTCAAGTAGCTGTTTCTTATATCAGAAAGTTTCACTCATTTCATATGGTGTTAAATGAGACCTTGCCTCTTTTTGCTTGTGGGTGTTTGAGGAGTTTTTGTGGGAATAGTCCAACCCCATCTCACCAAATGCCACCGCTTTTGGGTGACGCATGGCCCTCAGGATGTTGCGTTCATGGACACTTGAGTATTCGTTGGCAAAGTGGGGGTGGCAGCCGAAGGCCCCCCAAACCATGTCGTCGGCTAGCAAGCATTCCCACAAGGCCTCCTTCTCCATGATCCTTGGGTTGCAGAAGTTGGCGACGCAGCCCTGGAACTCTGAGGCAAAGCTGCTCTGGTAGAGCCTTCGGAAACTGCTGAATGTCCCACGGAAACCCAGCTTCCCGTATAGCATGTCTAGATGGCAATGTGTGTCTATGAAACCATGCTGACTGTAGGAATACCTCATCGGAGGAGGAACTGCATCCATGGACAGTCTTCTCTTGGGAACGCTGCCATGAGTGTAGGAATAGGGAGGGTAATGGGTGGAGCCACCATATGACTGCCTTCGTGTGGCCAAGTTCGCGCAAGGCTTCGGTCGTCCCCTGTTAGAGTGCAGTGGAAGGGCAAATTGGTCAAATAAGTTGCCCGAAAGGTTGGTGGAGCGTAAATTCTCACCGTCGACTCCGAGTGGGTTTGAAGGGCTCATGTTTGGTGGACGGGGCTGCTTGGAGGAGACCAACACTGTCCTCTGTGACAGAGAGAAGGGTTTGTCCATGTCCTCAGCCACCGCTTTCATGGCCCCAGGGGTTTCATTGGTGCAGAACAAGGAGACAAAGGAAGTTGTAGCTCCGAGGACATCCACTGCAGAACTGTGGCTTTGGCTGCTGTCTGACGAGTCGTTCTGATGAGTCGTAACGCAGGACAAAAAACGTGGACTATACTCCAGAGGTGGGAGGGAGGAGTCACGGGGCTCAGTGCCTGGTTCATATCCCCAAGTAGATATCCTGTCTTGGTAGGCTGACTCTACAGTTGATGAGTCCTTCGAAAAATACTTCTTTGGCGAAGCCTCTTCCTCTAGCACGACACTCTGGAAACAAAAAAATTAAATTAAAAAAAAAAAAAAACACTCAAAGATTTCATCTCTCTTTAGCCATTTATTCTCTACAATTTGGAAATATAGTTCAATGCATGATCACAACCCAACACTGAATAAACTAAAAACATTTCAAATTATATGCATATAAAACAAAGATTTAATTGGAGCTGGGACTTACCCGTACATCTACTTTTGGCTCTGTACTGTCATCTTGGGCTTCCGAGTCCACAAATACCAGAGGAGGGGACCACTGTTCTTGGACGGTCCCACTGCGCTCCGATTTCTTTTTGTATTTCAGCGAGCAGCAGTTGACAGTTCTGTCGAGTGTTGCCAGACTGGGTATCTTGTTCCCCACCGGTGAAGATGCAGGTTGCAAAGACGGGCTCTCAGGGTCAGCGCTGGTTTGTCTCAGTCCCTTTCTGCCTATGGCTGCAAACAAAGCCATCCTGTAGATGGCTTTTGATCCCTCCTCCAGCGTCCGATCTTTCTTTTTCAATAGGAAAGTGTGAGATGGAGGTGGTGACGCCATCTGGCTTCCCGTGGATTTCAGCTGATTAGGAGAACTGTCCTGAGTGGTGCTCTGGAAGCCGAGACAAAACAAACAATCTTACATGTAGCATTTCAGAAACCACTGAGTTAAAGCTTTCATGAGTTAGACAAGGACAAAAAAACGAGAGATTCTGATCATGTTGAGAAGCCAAAAGAAAGAGCATCTCATTTCACATCTCAATCATTTGCTGCACTTGTTGCTAAGAATGTGTGGGTAGATTTAAACTGTACGTTTTACAGAACAATGCCAAATTCATACAATTTGTCTAGCAGGATAGCTTTTCCATACTTCTTCTTTGAGGTTTCCTGTTCACGGAGCTCGCCAAGAACCCGGCGAGGTGGTTATCCGCAATTGTTCCATGCAACCAGAAGATCACTATCAAAATCAAACCCCAAGCATGCATCACCTCCACAATAAAATCTCTCTGCTGGCTTCCTCCTAGCTGTAGATTAGACTAAGCTGTGCTTCCAGTTGTTTTAACAATCACAACACAGCCTCAGTACACCAGTGTACTCGCAGATCATTGCGTTCACCTATCACATACATTTGCTGCTACTCCTCCATCTATGACTGAAGTGTACTGTGATGCTGCATTTAATTAATATGCCACACCCAGGAGACTTGAGAATAAGGGTCACATCCTTTCAAAAAGCGAGCATGTTTTCAGATTTGTTTTTATCAAAAATGGTGCTGCTCATGCTTACATCAGTTTTTTTCTCCCCTTTTTGGATTGTCCTTTGGGTTACCATTTTTAAATCGTGAGTTATGTTTTGCATTTAAGAGCAAGCTGATCGGCAAAGATTTACCTGGGGAGTGGAAGTTTGAAAACACTTCCTGCTGTGCTTCCTCGCCTCGACTTTGCCCGTAGAGGGCACGTCATCACAGATCACAGCTGCTTTTCTCTTGGGAGTGTCCAGACTCAGTGTTCCGATGCAGGTGGATTCTGGAGACTCACTGAGGGCCGAAGTGTCAGGATTGTTCTGCGACGCGTTCCGGGGAGACGGCGGGACAGAGCCGACAGCATCTCTCCCCCGGTGTCGGGTAGGTGTGGCGACTGCAGTCCGAAGCCAGCTGAAATTCACCTTCTCTCTGCTGCTGTCCATGTCTAAGATCCTAATTCAACACACACCCACACACACACATTGTATGTATACATACATACCCACCCATTATATAAATATTTCACATTCACTGAACGGCTCTGCATGAGGTTATTTCATGATCATCCAGCGCATCCAGCCAGCACCAAGATGAAAGCAAAGTAGCATTTTCCCTCCATTCATGATATCCGTGTACTTCATCATGTACTTTTAGCAGAGGGCAACACACTCATAAACAACACAAAGCATTTATCGTGTGAATCATCTGCATTTTCATTTCAAGTTAGTTTTACTACAAAAAAAAAGTGAATACAATTTTATGCATAAGTTTAGCAAAGTCACCTGAGGTGGTAGCTGGAGGACTACTCATTGCTTTGAGATTTATCGCTTTAATGCCGCTTTCATATTCTTGAAACGTACTCGTGGCTGTTTTCCATAAGCAAACACCAAGGACACCAGTGTCGGCTGGGATTCATGCTTAGCTTGCATTTGCACTGTAGCCAATAATTGCTAACTGCTAGCCCGGCAGGCTAGCTAAACATTAGCTGCTCGTCTTACAACTACAAGTACACGTCCTTCTGACTACGAGCAGAAGCGTTGGAGTCAGTGTTATTTCTATTTCTTACTACCAAAAAAAGTGCATTAATTAACGAGTTTTTAAGTTACCTTTTTTTTTTTCAGGGTCCCGACGGGTGTCAATGGCAGCGAGCGTGCGGGAGGAAAATCGACGTCACTCTTAATCGCTGCGGTCGATCAGCCGGTGCCCACCCGAAAGCTTTCGTGAGCCCCCTGTGAGTTTCATTTTCGTGTTTAGTAAAGCCCGAATTAAATATTCAGACATTAGTAGGGGCTTCTCTCCCTTCCCCCTCCGCTATTTCGCCAACACAGGGTCACAGTATTTTCCCGCTGGTGACGCGGAAAAGCGACGACGTTGAGGAACCCCGAGCCGGCCGAGGGCGCACTTTCACGGGCGACAGTCGGGGGTTTGCCTGGAGGGCAGCGCCATTTTTCCAGGCGCGGTTTCGTCAGTGGCGACAGGTGAGATCAGTTGGTTTGGGAATTTGTTTGCACATTTGCGTGTTTTTTTGTTGTTTTTTTTATAAGAAATGGAAGACAAACATTTAAATAGTGAATGTAAGCTGCATACAAGTGTGTTCTCTTAGGACTGCCTGCGGTGAAAAGGACCCAAAAAAGAGTGAAACTAGAACAAGCGATAGACACAATATTTAGATGGAACCAGATGGTACAGCAACTAAAACCCGATTTTTAAAAGTCGTCAGAAGCAGGGGATTGTTTCATACTTGAAAGATACAAAACAAAAAGAGAGAGGCCCAATACGCCAGCCCTCACCTCCGGCTCCAAACTATGAAGTCACAATTTGATGTAACTTTTAATTATGCCAAACAATGCCAAATAGTGTATGTAACACCACTGAGACAGTGACAGTGAGATTTTTCTAGGCACAGTAAATTCCACAAAGTATTTTACTCACTATCCCAAGCTGTTTTATTCACATTGTAACACTTGTTTCTAATATTTTGGCTGAACTGAAAATAAATCTTTAGGATTTTTTTTTTTTTTTTTTTTAGTGTGGAGTCTAAGATTAACAGACATTAAACTCCCCAAGTGAAGAAATGTTGCTGTATTATTATGAGCATGTCTGGACATGAGGATAAAATTCACATTTGTCAGACTTTCGGTAACCCCAGTGAGGTCTTGTAGGCACCTAAACTGCATCCTTTACCTGCAATGAAGAAATGAAGACGCATTAGTTTCCTTACATTTGAACCCACCATTATGTTTAACAGCATTCATGTTCTCCACCTTTAAATCTCTGCTTGTGACATGCCCTATTTTTTTCCTTTCATTAGACAGAGAAGACGCTTCGGATAAACCGGCGCAGTCGTCTATTTCATTAAATTTGGTCAAAACCAATATAACAAAGGTCATACTGCTGCACTAGCAATTTCAAAATGGTGGCCCACAAACCAATGGTGTACTCCCTGCATACAGTCCATAATCAGTTCTTACGTGTTGGGGCTTTCTTCTCCACCAGCCAGTAGCAGAAGCCCCTCCTGGCACGGTCATGGAATGCATTCCTGTACTGAGGCATGTTTTGAGAAGTGGACTTGTTTTTTGATGTTATCGCGCAGGCCTGAAAAAAAGCAAGACATAACAGTGATACAGTGAGCGAGCCAATCGTAAAATCAAGAATATTTAAACAGTTCTTGTTATTGTGCGACCTACTGTGTGCTCGCACCGTGGAGGGAATGAGACCGTTAGCTGCAGTTTCATCCCGAGTCAAAGGAGGTAACAGGCTGGTGGTGGTGGTGATGCTGAGAGCACCTTCTTACAGCAGGGCATGTAATAAGAAAAAAAAAAACAGAAAAAACGCTGTAATACTGTACAAAAGGGTTCTGATGCCACATCCATATGTCATTTTATTGATTTAAAGGGATCAATTCACAAACCTGTGTCATTTAACAAGGTAGCTGGAACTATTGTCAGATAGCCTGGTACCTAGGTGAGAAGCACAGCAATTTGTTACAAGAGCACAAACCAGTCAAATGTTTATTTTAGAGGAGGGTTTTCACTTCATCATTACCATTGTTTTCATTTTGCTCCAGTGGTCAGTCTGGAGATGAGGAAGCAAGGCCGGTTCATTCTTTGGCCAAAATGTCATGCTGGTGAAGAGTACGGAGGGATCACGGATATTAGTTTCCGTCTATGCCTGCACCCCCACCGAGCAGCGTCATGCTCAACAATGGATCACAGCACCAACACAAAGTCTTCGCCTGTGTGAAAGAGGAAAAGGGAAGCTCTCAACGGCGACTGAAGACTTAC
>CAAKHG010035916.1:0-13487 GCA_901007715.1 Dactylopterus volitans
GTTATGAATCGACCATCAGTGACCCATCGTTTTTTGATCA
This sequence comes from Dactylopterus volitans, assembly GCA_901007715.1. Taxonomy (NCBI): domain Eukaryota; kingdom Metazoa; phylum Chordata; class Actinopteri; order Syngnathiformes; family Dactylopteridae; genus Dactylopterus; species Dactylopterus volitans. The sequence continues at coordinate 41 of CAAKHG010035916.1, forward strand.
CGTGGAATGAGGTCAATCTAAGGTTGTGGTGATGACATTTTTTGCTCTTGGAGTAAAGCTTCACGCTTCTTTTATGAGTCCTACCAAGCACATTTTGATCGTTAGTTTTCCAGTTGATCGATAAACAAAATGTCTTCAAATACCCAGAAGAATCAGTTCATGAGGAAGAATTTGACAATAGCAAAAGATACAGATTAGTCATCCTCGCGGCCTGGGGGGGACGGCGGTCGGCCGTTTGGTTGGTCGGTTGGTCGGTTAGTCAAATGGGAGGTTTCACCAGACCAAACAATTTCAACTAGTTTACGAATGTAAAGACATTCGTGGTCCTCTGAGGATAAACCAGACAGACTCTGGTGGTTCTTCGATTTGACCTAATCCTTCATAATTTCTTTTTTTTTTTTTTTTTTTGTAAAATGAACGCTTGGGTGCTCCCCTGACTTTGAGATCGTGAGTAACGTCTCGACTGGCATAGACGGATAGCCGGGAAGGGTTCGGGATTTATCTTCACGTCTCCCTCATGGAAATCCAAAAATGCTCTTTCAGATGCTGCCTGCTGCAAATATGCCGTTAGATGCTGCAGCGTATTTATACAATCTAATGGGGCTTGGAAGTCGTCCCTGGCCCCCACAGTTAATCAAAATGATATAAGACTACATGTCAGTGGAAATTAGACCCACCAAGCACAACTCAGCTATTTCCCCTGCAGGATATCTGCATGTGTCTTGTTTATACAGCAGGCTCGAGATACTTACCACCGTACTCCAGTGACCAGGTTCGTGTTTGGCTTTCTAAGACAAACATTGCAGTGCAACAGTGCCGTTTGTGTTTATTTTGCCTCCCCGGTGGATGCTCCTTTGGAGAATAATATTTGAGGTTGTCTTAGCGTGTTTGAGGTTGTCTTAGCTTTCGCCCAGGACTTGCACCAAAGGCAAATATTAATTTGAATAGTGATTAGCTCTTTTAGTTCTAGAGCGTACTGTCACTTTTATGCAAGATTATTTGAGATCAGGTGCAGTAGGTGTTGTTTTCTTGTTCCTACATAGCAAACATAAGTCGGCATGTCCTCGTGGCATTGATAGGGAGACAAAATGACACCTCACGCCTCAAATATTGATTATCGGTGCTTATGTGTGCAGGGAAATCACCAGTCCAATAAAAGGACAGGTCGTAGTGGTCTTATTGGTGTCCAGCAGTCTCATGACATCTGAACGCCACAGACTTGAAGAACGTGGCGGCAAACATCCCGTCAGGGCCGGAGGATGTTTGCAGCTCAGCGAGGCGTCTCCTCGGGGGACGGTGGGAGTTGACAAGTGCCGGCTGAGCTCTGGCGCGCGGTGAGAAGGCAACAGATGTTAATGTTACACAGTGTGTTTTCCAGGTATTTTTTATTTTTTTTTTCTCTCCGCAAGGCGGTGGATGTAACGGGTGACGTCAGCCCGTGTACAGAGTGTACATGACTAACCACTTCTGTGGAGCCCTTCAGATAATAGTGGGCCACCCACAGTGTGCGCCGGTTTGTGGTTGGATTAAATTGACCTAAAAAAGACCAATGATAAACTGTACTTTGAGCTTCAGCTCGCAATGTGTAAAAAGATTTTTGTTGTATAAGAATGTGGACGCTCATTTCTGTTATTCTTCAGGGGTCAATAGTCTGAGCGTGTTACCGATATGGTGTATTTCTTATTCAAATAAATTAAACTGGCTTTTCTAGTGTCTTGGTGTTTCGTTTTATTAACGGCGGAATAAAAACGTTAAATTTTCATTTCATTCAGCAACAACAGGTACCAACTTTAAAACTTTGCCTCAAGGTGGGAATATTTCTGCCGCTGTGTCCCGGTTCTATATGAAGCCTAGTCGGTGATTTTCTTCTTTTTTTTTTTTTGACGCAAACACGGCCTTTTATTTTTCTGGCTGGTTTTACTTGTGGTGTGCCTTCACGTGTGCGTCTCACATCCAGCATCATAGCTTTTCACAGGAGAGCGTGCAGGAGCCCAGGAGCGCTGGACTTTGGTAGACATGCGGTGCCGGCATGCTCGTGGTGTCCCGCTTGGTTTGACTTCCAAGTGCAACGCCAGATCAGATGTTGCTCATTGATGTTGTCCAGCGTCGAGCGCCATGTGTTTAAGGTTGGGCTGGGATATCACGCAACTTTCTGGACTGCAGCATAAATAGCTATTATAAATTAGTTGCACATGACTGCGGAAAACTGGGTCGGTCCGCGATTGAAACCATGATCTACATCTCATACCGTGTTGGCATGCGGTTTGAAATAGAAACAGATATTTGAAAATGGCTGCTAACAATCAGTAAAGTCCCGATTCAGCTTTTCTGATCAAAGTCCTTTGGTGAAGGACTCGAATCGGGATCCGGGGGCCGGATCTGCAGATCCTAATCCAGCACATGTAAAAAGCTGCCTCGCTGTCCAACATCTTATTTCTTCCGCGAGCCTCTTCGCCCAAAAATGTGAAGTTCATCAGATTTGACCTCTCATCTAAATAATGCAAATGATTAAGGAGAAGTTCTGCTAAAAATAAACGGTGAGCGGCGAGGATGTTGATGCGTCACGATTCCCTAGAGAGAAGGCTGTTGGCTTTGTGGGGGCTTAATTGCATTTGGGCCGGGGTGTAACAGAGTCGGGGGGTTCATCACTCGCAAACTATCTTTGGAAGAGTCCAGATGTCAGCTGCACCGACGCAAATTATGCTCTCTTTTCACCAGCTAATATGACACCGCCGGCCGTTCAGGAAGCCGCCTCCCCAATGTTTCGGACGCGGCTCTCGGCTAATGACTAATTAGCGTCAAGGGTGTAGCCAGTCGGAGCGTTTAGTGTCTGAAGTGAAAGTCAGTCAGCGGCGCGACCGAGTCCAGTGCAACGCCAGCAAAAGCAAAGTCGGATTTGATATATTGGCTTTCTGATCCCCCCTAAAAATTACTAGAATCAACTGATATCAATCCTCCAGGACTTGAACATCTTAAGCGGGCGAGGCTGTTGAGAATATCTTTGTTAAGGCAGAAGGAATTTAAGTACACCCTCCTCCTTGATAGCCGTTCCATTAATCATTTAGAAACATGAAATCTGGAACCGAGCAGGCTTCTCTGAGCTGTTTGCGGTGAATGGACTTCTGGACGACGTCATCACCTGCTCATAACGGGGAGAGAACAACACGGGGCGATGAGATGGAGCGTCTGAAGTTGTTTGCACGCTGTCGGCCGTAATTGCAAAAGTAGATTTCTCATCCAACCCAAGAGGGCAACGTTCCAGCTAGCTCACAACGCGGCTGGCGGTGAGTCAGGAGGGAGGTTGAGGCAGCCCGCTCTGCTGCTGTGTGCTTGCAGCTGGTTAATGAAGATCATTTAGGTCCACCTGAAATGACAAATGTTTGGTTTTTTTTACCCATTTAGATCACATCCCCCAGTCACATCGTCAAAACTGTTTTACAGGATTGCGTGAAAAGTGACAAAAAGTCCTCTTTGCAATCTTACGACAAAATTCAATCATGTTTTTCTGCTTGCAAAACAAAACATGAGTCAGCGCCTTCTCAAACTTTGCCGTGTCACCAAAAACCCAACTGGGCCGCCTGCTTGAATTTATCCCCAGAGCTCCAGGATCCCATTTGTGCTCCGTCAGGTCCAGGTCCTGTGTCTGTTTAAAAGTCGTGAAGTTGTAGGAGGGACCGGGGGGGGGGGCGTCATCATGCTCACCCGTTGATATTTTCCAGGTGCCGTAGCTTCTATTTTTGCCAACAGCAGGAAGGAAATGTTGATGGCGGCGAGTCCTGACTGGTTCGCCTCTTGCAGCATGACCCGCGGTGAATTTGGAAAAAAAATAAATAAATTGAAATGTTCCCCGTCTTGATGCACCTGCCTCAAGGAACGCACACCGCGGCAGCGATGTGGTACTCTCTCGTCACGCGTGTCCATTGACAAGAATGAATTTGTTCGGCTTATCCCGCTTTGCTCTGATTGGTCCACTCAGAGTAAATGGACTCGGTCATGCGGATCACACCGGATGATGACTACGTGTTCATAAATTGCTTGTTTCCTATTCAACAGCGGCCGACGCAGATATCCGAGATTAAAAACAATAGATTAAATTGGCTGCACGTTTTCACGCGTCCTCGACTGTCAGTCTGCGCCGAACCCTAAAAGCTATGACGCCGGCTTTTTATGGGGTTCTTGTCTTTGACGTTGACTGTACAAACCGCAGTATACCCTCTAAAAAAAAAAAAAGGTGAGGGCAAAAAACAAACAAAACGGTAAGCTAGGAATTCCCGCCACTGCGATCCTAAATGACAGAGCGGCGCAGCTGCCCTTCAGAAAAAAACGTGACGCGAGTCTTCATGGATAAAAGTTCTACGAAAACACTCCGGACCGCGTTCCACCGGCGATTGCGAAAGGTTCTGTGTTGCCGTCTGACAAGATATATCCTCTGTATCAGGCTGCTAAATGTATGACAAACAGCCATCACCAAGAAACAGCTGTGGAACTTGGCAGCGTCGGAGGGTTCTGTGTGTCGGAGAGTGTGTGTGTACGTGTGTGTGTACATGTGTGTGTGTGTGTGTGTGTGTGTGTGTGCGCAGCTGATCCTTGCCTGGCTGTTTCTAATTTGCACATCAACATAATGTTTTACAATCCCACTTTCAGTAAGCCCCTCCTCCTCCTCCGCTCGGCCGGCAGTGCAGTGCTGATTTAATTCCGAGCTGACTTGAGGAGGCACAGGGCCAAAGCCTCCGCCGGCAGAACTGCAGGGACACTTGTAAGAATCAATGGGGTCAAATCCCTCGGTGATATATTGAGTAACGGGCCCTTGTTTCACCTCCTTGTTTATTTATAAGCGTGTTGTAAGACTGCACCAAGTTTTGGGCCGTGAAAAATGTCACATTCAACCTTCAAGCAGAGCGGTATGCTTCTGCACGGTTATATAGATACAATATTAGGGTTGGTTTATCCAAATGTCAAAACAACAGCGAAGACGGAATCGTGGGTTTTAAAATGCGGGGCGTCCCGCTCTCGGCTTAAATGCATGTCCCTGTTACCCTCTGGCAGCGCTGGCTCAGCTGCCCCCCCCCCAACTTTAATTAGACGTCAGCAGTGATGGCCCAGTTCGGACAACTTGCTTGTTTTTTTTTTTTCCTTCTACAAAACACCCAGAAAAAAAAAAGGTCCCTACATGAGACAAATCGTAATGCAAAGATGGGAATCACTGGTGGCATTCGCAGCCTCCGAACAAACGGAACTCAGCTGCCGACCGACTTTGACTGTGAAAACAAAAAGGTGTGGCTGGCTGGTTTGAACTACCGTGAAATATCCGAGCATTCGCACACCTGCAGTTTTGCGACGCAGATTCGTTCAGCCAAACGGATCCATTCCCGTTGGAACTTCATCTCGCCTGCTACGCAGCGGCCGTGAGTTCGAATCCCAGCGGCCTGCAAGCATGGCGTCGAGTACCTTTTGATGAAACACCAGCAACGCCTTCGACGACGCGATGCGCAAACATCCAACCCACCCGCAAACGCTTAAAAGTCACCCCACATTTTTAAGTTTATGAAAAAGTTCAAAGAAGCTCCGACTTGCAAACCGCATAGCAGCAGCGAGGGCCAAGCCTCAGCTGCGCTCACATGACTTCAGTCAAGGAAACCCAAGTTGTCATAGTCTCAGAGGCTTTTCTTGGCCTCGGTTCAACTGCTTGTTTCCTCAGCTGAGATGTTCTTTGGACAATAGGTTGGCATTGAACGCGCTACGTTGCCTGTTTAAAAGGACAGCGGCACATTTTGGTCTTACGGCAGATAAAAGTGAAACGTCCAGACACTTTGGGTCAGCCATGTCCTCGGTGCTCTGAAATAGCTGCTGGCGACGCCACGGGCTTTGATTTTTTTGTTTGCTTGCTGATCAATTTGCTGCTTGTTATTGCGAACATGTTCGACTTTTGCAGCTGGAATCCAAGTCACGAACATCGCGGTCCCGAGAAAACACAAAAGGAGAACGTGACGCGAGCGAGGGTCGAATAGGAACTATTGTTTTGCAATCCAGAGCACCCAGGGTTCAATGCAGGACCTCTTTGAAATTGGCTTAAACCAATGTACTCATGCAGAGGTCCCTTGATGCTGGTCATCAATCATTAAGCAAGTGCTCCTTTTGAACATCTGACTTAAGGTGCTGCCAAGCAAAATGACTCCAAGGTCCAATCCCAGTCGAGCCCTTGGTCCTACCAGTAGCTCTACCCCTTTTTTTTTCTACGAAATTTCCTTTGGCAAGTGTTATTGGTTCAAATCCTTCCCCTAAGAATTGGGAAAACCCTTCAGGATACCAGGTACCTTAGCAGAAGTCACAAATGGCGTTTACAGATGCAGACGGATGTTGTGAGAATGTGGTGCTCAGTTGTTGCGAGGCGCCCCACTGAAATGGAGAATGTCATGATTATATACTCTTTAATGATGAAAGAAATACTCATATTTGTGGCTTTCTTTGGTTGCCAGGGCCTCCATCTTACTGGCACCGCTGATGATTTATGAGGCAAACTTTGGGAAGTGACCCGGTTTGTCTCGTGCCTCTAAAAAAATCTATTTGGAGACCCATCTGGTCTTCACGCTTGCCCCTACCCTCGACCCGCTCTAATCCTGGATGCTTGCACTAAATGGAGGGGAAGGGCTGAGGGGCGGATCGGGATTCGACCCAAGCGCTGTCCACGCCGCGTTTATTAGGGTGCTTTCGAACCTGTCTTGTTGATCCAATCAACAAGACAGATCTGCTCCCTTGTTGCAGTTCGTCTGGGGCAAATGTGAAGGCGGCTACTAACGGGTTTATTTGCGATTTGAACTCTTATTTTTAGAGTTGAACAACGCCACTGTAGCCAGCTGTGCTTTGCATCCTGGGATGCCATGTAAAACTGACCATGTAAACCGTAGCAACCGGAAAAAGAAAAAAAAAAAGAAGTAGCCATATGGACGAGTCCAGAAGACAGGGCAGAACGGAGTGAATGTTCTCCCATGGTTTCTCGTGATGTGAATTTTTCTTGCGGTCGAAAGCGAGCAAACCAAACGGGAAACGTTTACAAACTCCTCAACCGATTTGAGTCAAATGACCTGTTGGTGTGAAAACATCTGATTCGCATTCTCCAACGGCCGTGACCAGACCAAACCGGAGAGTCTGTTGATCATTTGTGTTAATGTGAGCAATGTCAGAAACCATTTTTTTTTCTTCCTTTTTTCACACGATCGAAGCCACATGGTGCAACCACCACCCAAATGGTTCGAGAAACCTTTTCACTTCATGACAGCTCGCAATGATCTCCGTTCCAGATCCGCGGCTGCTGAACCGCCGGCGAGCTCTGACATGGCCAAAAGGAAGATGGATGTGATTGGCCGGAATGGGACCGTGGCACTTCTGCTGCTGTGTTGCTTGACAAAGGTACAACTGCCAGCAGACACACACGGAAACAAGCAAAGACCGCAGACACACACACACACACCCAAGATGAGCTCGGTTTTCTACATAAACACGAGTGGAGAGGTCAGGATAGGTATCTACTGTAAGTGGGAATCGCCAGACAGGCCACATACGACAACATAGCGATAACTTTTGTTTATTTTTATCTCATATTTATTGTTTTCTTTTTACTTTGTCCACATTTGCTTTATCTGTTTAGCTTTTCATTCCAGCCAAATCGGATTATCAAGCGCCCAGACTGACTGACGCTGTCGTAGAGCCCGTCTCAAGCGTTGCGCGCGCCTTTGCCGTTTACGTCACAAGATTCGGTGTGTCTGTATGTACGTGCCTTTTCCTTGCAGATTTTTGTGAGGGCGAGCCTCGAGGTCAACGAAACGCAGCAGCAGCATCCAACCAATGTCTACCATGACATGGGACTCACCAGGAACAAGATAGTTACGGCACAGTTTGAGTGCTACCAGAAGATCATGAAGGACAACGCTCAGAGCAGACCAGGTAGCGTCTTACTTGGTGTGCTTAGCACTTCTGAACTCTGAACTTTAAAGCCGTCCAGGCTGCTGACAGTAAATTAGTCTGAACATTGTCACATTGATTATCACAATTTTTTTGACCGTGACTTCATTTGTACTGCAGTATTTGCAAAATCACGCGCCGCTTTTGAAGCGGGACGCTCACTGCTAGAGGCATCGAGACCTCAAAAATGTCACTGTGCAATGTGACACAGTCATATTGTCATCATCTTGAATTTCCTTGAAGAAAGATCTGGAATCAATATCGCTTTTTCCAAGTACTAATATTGGATTTGTGAGAGGAATTGTTGCCGTGACTTTAAGCCTCAGCTGACTCAGCAACGGCTTTTCGGCTAAGAAAGGCAGAGTTTTGTGTTTTTGCAAGAGCTCTTTCTGCTAATGGAACCAAACTTTCGGTATCAAGCTCACTTTTCGAATCTTAAGGCTGCCGCCGTCCCTGATGAAGAAATATTACAGATTTTTTTTTTTTTTTCGCATGGAAGTCAAATACTTTGGTCAAGTACCAATACAAAGATGAGAATACAACAATAACTTATGTAATGGTGCCATATTGAAGGCATTCCACCCAAAACCACTGAGACGTCTGAGAGCTGAGATCATTTTTCATATTGTCCACACAGCAAAATATCAAAAGATGATTCCCAGTCCCAATTACGAACATTTTGAAGTAAATGAAAAGTATTCCCTGAGACTGTTTAAAAAAAAAAGTCACCTGTGTTGCCCGTGTGTCTGCATAGACGTACGTCTTCGTTAAGTTTTTTTTTCAAGAATAATCCAATTGATTATGTTGTATAATCATTGTAATGCCTAAGTTCGGGTCTACCTGCTGTTTTAGAGCCCATGTGTAATCGCACCTGGGACGGCTGGCTGTGTTGGGACGACACCAGGGCGGGCATCATTTCAGAGCAGCACTGCCCCGACTACTTCCAGGATTTTGATCCTTCAGGTGAGATCTGAATGTGTCCTCATTTGGCCACGCCCATGAGTGGTATAGTTATGGCCAAGCACCGAAACCACTGGACCCCACAATTGCCCTAGAAGCTTCCTGCCCAGTAAATATCCCATTCATGTGGGCTCCACGTGAGCCACTCTGCCAGCTCATGTTTATTAAGCCTTCCCCATTGATCCATCTACAGTACGTTGCTTCTAGGAGAAACACGGGAGGACAACTTGCTGACAAATCACTATTTTTTTGATGCGCAGTATTGATAGCGGCCATGCTCTTAAATCGACTTTGCCTTTGTGTAAAGTAAATGGTAAGAAAGTTCGAGCCGACAGAAGGTTCTCCGCTGCCTGGATCACTGGTTACTCGGCTTCCAAACCGCCGTCCAGCCTCCTGCTCTCTCATATCTCCTCTCCTGCGTTTTAATGCAGCTGAATTGGCCGTGCAGCTGCTGGCATTAGCATATCCCTACGCGTCCGTCGTCCAGCGAGGGACTGAGTGTGAATCTGCGCTTTCAACACTGCCTGTTAACTCGACGCCGGACGGCAATGATAAAATCAGTATGTTACAATCGCGGTGACCCCTGGGAATGACTCGCTTTTTGAGCCAGTTGAAAGAGCCGCAGTGTTTGGTGCTTTCACGATAGCATCGTTTGTTAGCCCTAGAGGTTGCCCCCCCCCCCCGGCCCCTTTAGCCCAGAGTGCTTGTTTTTTTGCGACCATTGTAACGAAACGGGTTCCAGTTTGGAAACGCAAATTGGTCTGAGGATGCCAAGCTATGGAAACCATCCAATCAAGCGCTCACCCTTTGGAGAAATCTGATGTCTGTCATAACGCAACTTGTTCTGGACTACATAGCGCCAGGTCATGTTATTCATTATTGGTGAAATACATCAACATTGAATAGCCTGAATCATCCATGTTGCTGCTTTTTGGCATCTGCCCGTCACTTTCACCCGCAGAGATGGTCACAAAGATCTGCACCGACAGCGGCCATTGGTTCCTGCATCCTGAGAGCAACCGCACGTGGACCAACTACACCCGCTGCAGTGAACACACCAAAGAAGGCATCGTGGTAGGCCATGTTTCAGTATTTCTAACGCATAGAGATCATATCAAGATGCATCTGGGTTACCAGTGACTGCACGGACAGAGATGGGCAGGAACAGGTCCCAGAGAAGAATGGCCAAGGTACCTTCTGAACCATCCTGCTATGTTTGGGAAACATCGATCAACGCGTTTGCGATTCCTCAAAAGGTCGATTGGTGGCCACAGTCACTACACAACATTCTCCAGAGATCAAAACCAGAACATGGAACAAAAGCTTTGCGCACCGTCGGGCATCTTTTATTGTTTGCATCGCCTGCAATCTCGTTATGTCCGTTTGTCTCCCGGTGTTGAAATCATCGGCTCGGTTAGCGAATCATGACCAAAACACACAATCATATGTGAGTAAATGAATGCTGATTGCAGTCGGTATGAAGGAAATTTAGTCATCTTCATTTTTTTGCAAAACTTTAGATTCTGAGTCCTAAAATGTTTGGTTTAGGTACCTTGAAAGTCCTTGAATTGTACTGCGCACGCTCTTGAATAGCTAAACAATCCCTGCCTGTGACTTGTATGAGATATACTGTGTGTTTTTAAGAGCAGGAGCGTTCACATGACACGACGGTGATCGATTGTCCACAAAGTATGCGGTTAATTGGAGGAGCAGATAATCTAATTTGTCTTTCTGCTCTCCCCCCAGACTGCCATGAATCTCTTCTATCTCGCGCTCATAGGACATGGACTGTCACTGACCTCCCTCTTAATCTCTCTCGGAATATTCTTCCATTTCAAGTACGTCAGCTAAACTAATTTGTCGAGCAACATCTCTGGCCGCCTGTGTGAGCCGTCGGTGTAACGTGCGCTCTCCCTTCCTGCAGGAGTTTAAGTTGCCAAAGGATCACTCTTCACAAAAACCTCTTCTTTTCTTTTGTCCTGAACTCTTTGATCACCATCATCTTGCTGACGGCCGTGGCCCACAACCAGGAACTGGTTCAGCGGAATCCAGTGAGTTTAGTCATTTAGTGTTGCCTTTTCGTCTAAAAAGTTTTGTTTTTTTTTCCTCTTCCGGCTATTCTGCTGGCTGAATTTTTTGCTTTTCCTTTTTGTCATTCCGGTCCGGGCACTCGCCGCTCTGAAAGCTGCGCCGATGGAGTGTTTAATGGATTTTTTTTTCCAGAGAGCGAGCGGGAGAGCGTGCCGCGCACGAAGCGGCGCACGCAGAGTGAAAACGCATAAGCCACGTGTGTTCCTGTCCCTGTTCCTCCTCAGACCAGCTGTAAAGTCTCCCAGTTCATCCATCTGTACCTGTTTTGCTGCAATTACTTCTGGATGCTGTGCGAGGGCATATACCTGCACACGCTCATCGTGGTGGCCGTGTTCGCCGAGAAGCAGCACCTGATGTGGTACTACCTTCTTGGCTGGGGTACGCAACAGCGGAAATGGGCGCGCGGCGTTTTCTCGGTTTGAGCGAGAGGCGTCATTAGATATTTTTTTTTCCCACTGAGCTAGCATCTCTCCGGCGGTGCATCCTGGCCCCGTGTGGGCGTCGGGAGTGATGTTGAAACTCCAGGCAAATCTATGGTAATTGAGCGGTGATTCAGCGGCAGCCAGCAACAAACATTAGCTCCAGAGCACAAGGGAGGAGAGCGATCGTCGACGTCGTGGGTTCCCCCGTTATTTTTCTATGTGTGGCCATTGACGTACAGGGATGTGAATTAAAAAAAAAAACAACAAACAAAAAAAACAAGGCGCTCGCACAGTTAGATCACAAGCTACTGCAGCTAAATCAGCGACGTGGCTAACCGCGAATGTTGGCTTGTCTTTTTCAGGTTTCCCTCTCATCCCCGCTTGCATACATGCCGTGGCGAGAAGTTACTACTACAACGACAAGTAAGCGAGATCGCCGATCTTTGTGTTTTGCGCAAGCGTCGGAAAGTTCGGCTCGCCGTCGCCCGAACCTGCTCAGCCGCGGGGGGTTCGCCGGGCGTTTTCGGGAGAGCTGTTGATCCCGGCTGGAGTCGACGCCGCCGTGCTAACGTGGGCTGTCTTCTCTGTTGCTTTAGCTGCTGGATCAGCTCCAAAACATCGCTACTCTACATCATCCACGGCCCCATCTGTGCCGCTCTCCTGGTAAGCTCGTTCATGTGAGAAACCTCGTTTAGCTTGCGTCCTTTTCCTTGGCTTCGACGCGCAGTTTGGCAACAACCGGCTGCACGTGTTCTCCCGAGCTGCAGCTTCCCGGCATGTGCAATCGCCTCTTGAAAATCGATGCATTAGTCTAGTCTTTGCTTGTTGAGTTATGGGGACTCATCTAATCAGCAGACAGATAAATGGTCCCATAAGAGTCTCTTAATGACAAAACGTTCATCCACAAATAACCTTTACGATGATTTAAGCTCTCGGGCTCCAGAAATTGTCTGGCGACATTTTTTTTTTTTTTTTTGCGCCGAGGGGAAGAAATGATGTGGCTGTTAACCTTTAGTTAACTTAAACACTTTGGATAAACAGAGCAGATGCTAGCAGTGTTTATGGGGCCTCATAAATCGATTTTTCTGAACGTAGCCATAATAAAATGCCTCAAAGGCCGATCGCATGCCACGCAAACCCCGCTGCCTTTGCATTGCTGTAACGCGGGAAGCAGCAGCAGCCGATGGTTTACGCTGCAGAACCTCACGCCGCGGTCGGGACGGCCCGCCAAGAGCCCCCCTCCCCCCAGACTCTTCTCAAAGACGCCCCCGCGGTCCCTCGAAGCCCCGAGACGAAGCGCCTCAGGCCGGCCACAAAGCGGCATGAGGCGGTTCCTCGAGTGCCGCGGCAACACTCCGAACCGCCACGCTGACCACTAATAACACGGGGGAGGAAGTCGGACAAGCTAAGTTTCATACTGACAAAAGCTGCATGGCTAGTGCATACACACACACACACACACGCCTCGCGCGCACACACACCACAGATCCCTGCTGCCTGGTTTGGCAGCGAGCATGCGGATGAAAAGCTCCATGTTTTTGCTGCATAAGTTAAGTGGAAGACGTATGAAATGGAAATGGCAAACGGAAGGTCGCGGCTCTCAATCTGCTAGTTGCTTGCGGTAGCCGTTGGTGGCTTCAGCGATGCGTTCAAGAACACGCGGTAATTTGGGCTTTTCCGCCACCAGGCTGACTTGCAGTGATGACGCCATAACTCTGTAACCGTCACATTGTACAGTCAACAGGCACTTTGCCACGTTTGGCGCCAACGATAAGCTAAAGCTGAAATTTGTCTTCTTGCAGCTTAACATTTATTGCAGATAGTCACTTATTCTGGATTTGGAACGCCGCGCTCCTTCAAGGTCAATCAGGTAAACAGGTTCATCAGGCGATAATCTGGTGGTTGGGTATGACGGGCATTCGCGAGCAAGGACAGAGAGATGGTCCGCCATCCCGGGAAGAACTGCCCGGGCACTTCTGGAACGTTTCTCAACATCTTCGCTATGATATCAAGGA
>CAAKHG010035917.1:0-17179 GCA_901007715.1 Dactylopterus volitans
AGGTATTTGGCTTACTTTCTTGCGGCCTCCTCACATATATATATATATATATATATATATATATATATATATATATATATATATATATAGTAATTTTTAAAAAAGGAAACTTCTGAGTTTCAACTGGAGTTGCAAATGGGCTGAAAATTGCAGGTAAAATGCTGTTAAATTTCCAGCAACATATGCAGACATCAATAAAAACATTTTGTTTTGTCATAAGCAGACATGCATGCAAAATATTACAATGAAAAACACAACATTTCAACAGACTGATTTGTGAGTAGAACTTTAATCAAGTTTTAAATTTTTGTATTGAACAACAAAACATGAATGTCGACTGAAATATTTAATTTCCGGTAAAGGACCATCCTTCGATGTTTAAGGTTTCCGGATTATTCCCATATATTCCCATTGATTCCCATATATGCCTGTTAATTCCCATGGAAAGTTTCCAACTTTGAAAATGCCTGGAATATTTCAAGTCTATTCTCAACATATGATATGTTGTCTTCATGCTATTTTCAATTACATGCTGGGTGTCTGCATTTTGCAAATGACCACATTCCGCGTCTGTTTACATCTTACAGAATGTCCCAAATTTTTTGGAAACTTTCCTTTTTTGGGGGGTTGTACCTTGATCTCACATTATGGCACTGATTTTTTTTATTTATTTATTTTTTGCAGGATGAAAATATGGTGAGTTTTATCAAAGGAGGGATCAAAGTACGAAACAGTTACCTGATTTACAAGTAAGTAAGACACAAACAAACAGGATGTGCTGTATATTTGATGAGTGTGGATGAGCAATGCGTATTCATGCAGTAAATATATTATTTGACTGGCAGTTAAAAGCCAGTGACTGACCACAAAAATGTACAAAACTCCATGATTTGACAGAAACCGTTCATTTTACTTGTCAGCATGGTGGCGAGTCATTATGGCTCAGTGTCCACCGCCAAGTCGCGCTGCGATGTGCTGTGCAGCACTTGACAGAGTTGCCTTTTATCATTCAGAGACCTGCATTCAGTCACACAATCGCAGCACTTCCTCAAAGGACCCAACCACAGTCACTTAGAGGGCGGGATATCTTTTGGAATGGGAGCCTTTAATCTGGTAGGTCAGACGGGTTTGCTCAAACGCCGCCGGTTTTCTGCACGTTTAGTCGCACGTTTGCGCTGTATAGTTTAACCCGGTCTTCTTCATTCACAGACACTCTCTTTATTTCCTCCGCGGATCCTCAAACTTTTGGAGTTTGCGGGCTTCTCTGGGGACAAGGTGTGATATAGAATCTTCCTCCATTATGCATTCACACATGACCTGATACAGCAACTCGGTCATTTATACATTTGCCAATGTGTATCGTATACTGCCTTTGCAATTTTTATGATACCAGATTGATAAAAGTATCAATCTATACACGCAAACTATACAGACACCATGCTATGTCGACTTTTTTCCTCCATGTTTTCTACATGTGTTATCCTGGTTTAGGAGTATGGTCTATCCCTGCTGCATGACGGTGCGACGGCGAGGAATGTGCGCTCCATGCTGTGTGCTCTGCTGCTGCTCTGCTACTACACCTTTCTGACGTTCATACTGGGTACGGCCGTCCTCCAGTCACAGGTCACATGCGGCTGGCACATTCTTCACTCCTGGGAAGATGTCTGTTGTCATGTCGTGTCATCACCGTGTCAACGTCTCCTCCCCTCAGGGACCGGGGAGGGCGATGTGGCTGAAGCGCAAAGGTTGCTGAAACCTTTCCAGCTCCGCTATCCCCAGGCAAGTGGAATGAATTATTTCTTGGAGAAATCTGCAAATTCTGTGGACGAAAGGAAAGAATTTAAGCTTATTTAAGTGTTCTGGTCCTTCAGTGAGGCCTCACGTCCTTGGGAGACTAACCCTAAACCTGTACTAAGCATATCTACTAATAATAACCTTGAACACATTTAACCCTAACCCTTACAAAAATTGTTACATCTTTTCACGCAGAGTTACCAGCCTAATATGGTAATTTTTCAGTTAATCGGAACCAATTTTCTGATACAGATTACTTGTATCGGTCAGTACTTGTCAGCTGCTGCAAACAGTTGTATTTCTTTCCATGGCCCTATTGGCATCAGCGTGCGTCTTCGGCGACCCGATCATAAGTGGACAGCTTTAAGTACAAATGTGAACGCATCCACACATTGGAGATGCGTTGAGATCCAATCTAAACTCATTCAGAGGTGGTCTGGGCTGCATGTGGCTGCAGTCGTACAGCTGTGTGTAAGCAATTGTGTCCTGGGGCATATTTACAGACAGGCAGCCTAACCGAGGTCCTGGGGTTGAGCGTAAATACATAATCACTTAAGTTAAATTCTTCATAAGGCCATTTCGCAATTAGTACACAATGTCTGATTTTTTATTTATTTTTTGGAATAGTACAGAGCTATAATACTGTGCCATCGCCACTGGATTACATATTTATTTGTAACCATGTATCATTACAGTTTAGTACTCAATGTGCTGATTTCACCATAATCAGTAATTAAACACCTTCATCCAAAGGTAATATCAACCATTCACAACAAGCCAACGGGGGCGAGTTATTCCTCTTGAATAAATGAATATCAAGAAAATAATGGTCTGGAAAAAAATGCCAACAGAATCAAACATTTAAATTGTAGTCAGAAGTAAGTCCACGCTAGCAGGAAAAAAAAATTTGTGAATGTCAAACCGAGCTTGTTATCCTGCTGAGCTTTGAGCACAGTAGCTGAGCTCCATGTTACATCAGCGACATCTTGTCACAAGGCACGTGTCAGGCTTATGTCATGTTGCTTGTCTGGCAGGCACCAGTCACCCTCTCTCAGAGCCTTTCCGAATTGGAGATGCCCAAGGGCTCAACCCTTTTTTCGGGTAAAATTGAGCCATTTTCAAATGTTTACAAGAGCAAAAATGGTAAAAGAATGCATTTTTTTCTACCTGAAACTCAAGCGTGTTTCCTGTGATGAGCACGTACAAACAAAGAAAAATAATTGAGCACACATGTTACGATATCCCACACATTTGCATCCTTTCATATGTTCGTGGGGTCGGATTGGAGGTCCAGCCTGCCTAATAAACTTATGGCATTTGCGGTACTGCATTTCGCCTTGTTAAAGCTTTCTTTGCGTGCGTGCGTGCGTGCGTACGTACGGGTTGTCATGTAGATCCAGGCACAAACTCGGCAAACAGCCTTCGAGGGTGACAACATAATTTGCTTGAGGCCTGTTGTCACTGTGGGTTCACCAGGCCAGTTACTATGCCAAAAAAAAACACACCTGTAAATCTATAAGGTGTCAACTCAAGTTCAAGGTTGCACCTATTAGATTATGGTGGTAAGAGGTCAAGGTCACTGACACCCCCAAAATTTTTTTTTAAATTTCAGACAAATGTCTAATTTGATGAAATGACAGCTTTTACATGCAAAGCGTTTATTGTCATTAACGTAATGCATTTAATACAATTACAATTTGTTGTCACTGTGTATTTTATCAAATTCTGGCAAGGTATTATTGACAAAAATGGATATAAACTGCAACCGGACTGGTTTGCATTGGCATACTACTGGCAGGTAGAACACTAAAAAAGGTTTAATCCATGCAATCAGCAAATTACAGTTTCTAATATGATTTCGGTGATGCCATTTTATTTCAAAAAGGTCACAGACGGATTTCTCCGGGATATCACGGTGTTGTGCAACAATGCTTTACCGTCCATTGTTCAACAACATAACTTGAGAAAAGAAGGAATTCTTAACTTAAGTTTTCCCCACATATATTAAGCACTTTAGAAAGACATGGATGGAAAAAGCAGCTGGAGCCTTTGAGAGATACAAACATTATTCTACGTGTTTCACCATTGGACAGAGGCAGGCTGGCTGATTAGTGCTCAGTGTCTCTTTATGCTCGCAGCTTCCTGCGTACATGCAGGTGTGACCAACTCGTCTAACCCTCAGAAAGAGAATGGGTAACTATTCTCAAAATGTTGTGCTCCCCTATTCAAGGATAACTAGATTTCAGAGAATCATCATCCATGCTCAAGACTGCTGGTCAAAGAAAAAGTTTTATTTGTCAAAGTAATTTTCTTTACAGCCCCATGTACAATGGCAGACTTTTAAAAACGAACCATCGTTTTGTGCTTTACCAAAGGATAAAATTGCCTAGATAATTTGGATAATTAATACTTCACATATTTAAAGTTGGTTTTAACATCTCATGGCTAGAGACATCACCAGGACGTTCCCGCATCTCTGCAACGATGCACAATATTATGACAACTGACAACGGCGATATCCACAAACAGAAAAATTAGATCCAAGTTGTGATCACCCAGTTTTCTCCTTTCGTGTTAATCATATCTAATCGTGTTTTAAAGGTTTTAAGTTTGTGTTCATGTTTGTTGCACTTGAGGACCTGTGTTCTCTTTCTTCTGGCTGCTACTTAAACCTCACAACATTGCTCTTTTAGTTTTCAGGTTTCCCAGTCAGCCACGTGGAATCTTCCACACTCTGAAGAATTTGATTTGAAAATCCACTCCCTCCACCGTCCTCTCACGCGGTCCCGGAGTCCTTAACGCCACCGCTCCTTCATTGGAAAACCCTTTTCATGCTATCAGTCCACCTGACTCACATCCCCGTAAAGTCACAGTCCCTGTTTCCACTCCGCCTTTTACCCACATGCCTGCCCATCCCAGAGAACAAACTCAAGCAGTCTCACACAATGTGTACCCACCCACCATAGAAACGTCCTGATTAAACACAGCCATGATTAACTGCGATGTGATGCGTCGGCTTGCGGACGTTTAACGCACGAAGCCAGCGAGCGGCCGCGGAGATTGAACTGTTAAGTACAGAGAGTTTATTTTTTTTGTTCTCTTCTGTCCAGGGAGCAATATTCCTCTTCTTTGCTGGCAGGATCGAGGAGATCAGAGGAAACATCAATGAGGTGTGTGTCATTACATGAGTCAGTCACATGAGTTGGAAGAGTATCAGTGCCATCATTCATTTCCTGTACATTTGTTTTCAGTATGACAAAAGAACCCTGTGTTCCCACAAATCACACATTATTACAGTGGTTAATATTGATGCCTTTCATCCTGAGTTACACCAGACTTGTGGCCTCGGTTAATAACGTACTTGTACATGTCGTTACTGTATCTTGTAATGTCGCCCTGCTACCAGGCGGTGACACTCTTTGAAGATGGCTGCAAGGCCCAGCAGGAATGGAAGCAGTTCCACCACATGTGCTACTGGGAGCTGATGTGGTGCTTCACATATAAGCGCGCATGGAAGATGGCCTACTTCTACGCCGACCTGCTGAGCCAGGAGAGCCGCTGGTCCAAGGTACGGACCGCATGACAGGTGGGGAGGGGAGGGAATTCTTGTTGTGGTCCTGACGAACATTGAGAAACAAAATCTTTTGTCGAATCCTGTCTCTTAGGCAATGTATGTGTACATGAAAGCTGCTTACCTGAGCATGCTGCCCAAGGATGAGGCCAGACCTTTTGGGGAGGACGAGGTCGACCTCTTTAGGTAAACACATTCTTAATTTGTCCCTTTGCTTGTCCTGGAAGCACTTTTACAAGTTAGTTTGCGCAGATGCAGTTTGCATGGTCTCCTCACGCATGGGTTCTTGCAGGGGGGCTCTGGGTTCTATCAGCACACTGACCGAGATACTGGTAGAAAGAACTGGAGGTGCACCCGTCCAACGCCCCGCAGAAGATGGGTTAATTGCACAAATTCTGTGTCATGCAATGATAATTAAGACTTTTGAAAAAATCGCTCATATAGTTCATACACAGTACTTTGTGTGAACCTGGAGGGTTGTGAAGTTGAGTCGCACACTAGAGCAGAGTTTTGTACAAAGGAAACGACACTAAACTACACCATGTTCCAAATTATTATGCAAATGATGTTTTTCTCTGATTTTCCTCAATAGCCGATGCAAATGACACATCAGTCTAACTTTCAAGTCATCAACCGTTTTTTTTTTTATAAAAAACTCAAAATGCAGTGTTCCAAATTATTATGCACAAGGGAGTTTCAAAACATTTTAGGTTATAAAGAACGGAAAATGGTAATTTGTTGAATTTGCAGCTTTTGGAGGTCATATTTACCGAACTCAAAAGCTTGCTCACATAGGACCACTTCTTTGATATCACCCTCAAAAATTCTTGCATCCATTGAATGTGTGAGTTTTTGGAGGGTCTCTGCTTGAATTTCTTTGCAGGATGTCAGAATAGCCTCCCAGAGCTGCTCTTTTAATGCGCACTGCCTCCCGCCCTCGTAGATCTTTTGCTTGAGGATGCTCCAAAGCTTCTTAACAGGGTTGAGGTCAGGGCAAGATGGGGGGCCACTCCATCAGTATCTCTTCTTTTAAGCCCTTAGCAGCCAATGACACAGGTATTCTTTGCAGCATGAGATGGTGCACTGTCATGCATGAAGATGATTTTGCGACGGAAGGCACGGTTCTTCTTTTTGTACTATGGAAGAAAGTGGTCAGTCAGAAACCGTAGACTTTGCCGAACTAATTTTCACACCTTCAGGGACCCTACAGGGCGCACTGCAACCGTTTCTGCTTATGAGCGTTGGTTAGGCGTAGCGGAATATTAGATTTATGCATAAATGTCATTTGCATCGACTATTTAGGAAAATCAGAAAAATATCATTTGCATAATAATTTGGAACGCGGTGTAGAAGTTGGACTTGGAGTGCAAACCTCCGCCAAACGTCAGTAGCCACCCTTAAAGTTACACTTTCAGTTACTGGTAGTAACAGCAGCAAGTTTATTTTAAATGCAACAGGTCACAGAATTTGTTTGACTGCAAAACTTATCACTTTTTTATAAAGAGGTCGGGCAATAATTGACCTTTACCTCATTCACTGAGCAGTCATGAACTGAATTAATGCAGCACGCCGCGTGAGACTACACATGGCACAGTGAGATGATGAGTGGCTTACTCACAGAGAAGTTGAAGTAGCCGCTGAGCCATTTCCCCTCATCAACATCAAATAGAGGAAGTACTAAAACTACCAACGTACCAAATGAACAAATATGATAATAATCAGCACGCGCAAGGAGGCCTGTGTTTGCAGTCATCGTTAAAGTGTGGCTTGTGATTCCATTGACAAAGATAACTCATCGCATAGAACGGTTTTCATGATTTCCCCAGTTCTCAATACACAATAAATTCCGCCGTCCGTTTTGCATTACACTTTAACGTGGGATCAAGCACATTGCTCAGAGTTTGAGAAAAGCCGCCAGTGATGTTTAATTTAGTTAGAGGTAACTGCAAAACAGAGCATGTGCAGTTTATTTTGATGCATCAATCAGGAGTAAACCTCCTAATTCTGTTGATTCTGTACGACGACACAAAAGCCTTGTGATCTGTTCCGAAAGGATAAGACATCTCAACTAGACGCAACTGCCTGTATGTTTGTCCTGTGTAACTTCATCATGTCCATTTGTGTGTACAGCTTGTTCTACTGAGGCTCAGCCAAAAATATATAAATATTATAAGAAGATCTGTTTCACTAACTCTGACTCATGCCTCGTCCACAAATGCATCTCGACTCTCCCTCAGACAAGTGCCCACCTACAAGCAGAAGATAGCAGGGAAGTCGCCCCCGACGGAGAAGTTTGCTATCCGTAAAGCCAGGCGCTACAAGGCCCAGTGTCCCGTCAGGCTACCAGTGCCAGTGCTGGTAAAGCTTCACATGCACACACGCTAACACACGTTTTGTTTTGTTTTTAACCCATTAAAAATATTAACTGCTTCATCGTAGGAGATGATGTACATGTGGAACGGTTTCGCTATGGTCAGCAAACGGCCAGAGCTGACCGACGGCATGATGCAGACTTTAGCCGAGGCTGAGCGCACCCTGATGGAGACTCCAGGTAATAACATATCTCGATTTATCAAGAATCTGTCTGTCTGTCTGTCTGTCTGTCTGTCTCTGTCTGTCTGTCTGTCTCGTGCCAGTGTTGTGCCAAAGTAAGTTGCCCCTTTTTCAGCAAAGATGGTGTGGCATCACTAGGCTTTGATTCTCAGCAGTGTGCTTCACTGACATGAACATGTTGGTTGTCTTGGCCATCACTGATGGTTTTCTCAGCAAGCTTTTCCAATGGCTCAGCTACATAAAATAAACCTCTTTAATCCCCCCATACACGTTGTCAAACTATGCATCATTCATTAAAAAGTGCGGATGTCAGTTAAAATAGCAGGGCAATTATCTCCCTATCCTCCTGTAATTTGAAGTATTCTGCACCACGTAGCTGATGTTTGATGTCCTCTGTCGCCGTTTGGTTGCCCGCTGCCAACATGCTGCAGCTCAGACTTTAGCACGAACTGTGTTAATTCAAATGCATCCAGATCACTATCATCATGTCAACATATTACTCACCTTGCTTACATGGATGACTGGAAATATAGGCCAGCATCAAAGTCACTACAGCATGTAAATATGTTGTGATCATTGCATATTGTTCTAAACATTTAAACAACAATAATCATGATTATCATGGATTGCACTTATATAGCCATTTTAGTTAGTTGCTAAGGTACTTCTCCTTCCAGGCTTCCTCAGTACCTCTCTCGTGTACAGATTTTATCAAACCGTCAAGTGTTTTATAATCTTTATAGTTGAGATCACAAAAGGACAAAACCCTTCTTTACCAGCAAAGGTAATTGGAGATAAAGATTCTATCAGGTCAAAGTTATAAAAATCACTGCCAATATATCCTAAACTGTTTTAGACAGCATTTTGTGGCACTGTAAACTCTGCATATTGGACATGGCTTAATAGGGAATGAACTTTCATGGCCATTTTGAGTCTGACCACAGCACTGTTGTGGCTCCACCCACTGTTGTGGCCCCGCCCATCCCAATTGGAGCAGACCCTGTGCTGCTCCAATTGATTTTCACCATTTTTCCCTTCTGCCTCTTTCCTGTCGATACAGTTCTGGAACTGCTTTTATTTTTTTACGGCAAACCACAGGCCGTCCTCTCGGACAGACGCGCAGTCGGCCCCTTTCAGTCGGCAATGTTTTGAACAGGCGTTGCGCTAATTACGGTGAATATACAGTAACTCAAATCCGTGACATGCGCGGTGCTGCTCACGTCTGCTCCCTCCTCCACAGAGAACATGTATTCAGTGGATGACCGCTGCCTGATCCATCTGCTGAAGGGCCTGTGTTTTAAGAATCAGGGTCTCCTCCAGGCTGCGGAGGAATGCTTTCATGAAGTGTGTTCCAGGTGAGCCTCTGTGGACTCCTTTCGGATGCAGGCGATTTGTTACCTCCTTACACTGTTTTGCATTGTGGAAAGCTGGAGTTGAGGCCGAATCCTTCAGCATTTCACTGCACCATTCTCAAGGTGATCAATTAAACCACAAACAGGTCTCATATCTTAATATAAAAGGCTTTTAAAGTTGTGACAGCAGTTGTGTTGTGACTGTAGCTCCAGGATTTTGAGGAGATTAAAAAAAAAGGTATTAATGTATTGTTCTAGTGCAAATCAACATTACGTTGCTGATTGCTTGAAACTGTAACCACAAACCATACAAGGCAAACATTTTACAGATGGAACTGCCCCTGTTTAAACAGCAGCTGAAAATCCAGCATCATTTAGGGCTTCCAGTGTGAACAGACACACACACACACTGGCCATTGGCTGCCTGAACAAAAAAAACAAACAAACAAATTATCCAACAAAGCCAAATAAATTGTTAACTTTTGCTCTCAATTGAAGTTTGTCATAAGAAGAGAACTTAAAAAGCTTCCAGGACAGACGAGCTCCGCAAATGGATGGTGGGATCCTCTTCAAGCACATGTGATAGATCCCATACATCATATCATACCTAAGATTTTAAATCTGCAATTTGTATGTTCTGAGATGTTGGCTAATATTCTGATATGGACCTGCGTGTCTGAAATAGGTTAATATGACAAAATATAAGGAAAAAGCGCTATAGGTCCTTTTTACAGTTCTTTATTCTTGCAAAAACACATTTCTTGAAATGACCCTGTTCGTCAAAACTCCATGTTCAAAAAACCAAAAGCGTACCAAAAAAATACAAAACATCTTATATCCCTTTTGATATTTCTCTTTTTCTTATGTGTTTTAAACAGTATCACTGTATGTCGCTGGTATTTTCATTCATGGAAGGCAAATGTAATGGTAAAACAAGATCTGTTTATCCTCGGTACCCAGCTGAGGATGACATGAACCCACTGCAAACAAAATATAATGGAGTATTGTAATTACTGTCCATCCTCTCTCCAATGGTCACGTGACCACAGCACATCATCAGCGTCACAAGACACATTGACGACAAGTAGCCTGGATCTCAGCGATGATAATTCTCCCATTTCCTCTGGATTATCCTCCCGCCATTCCTTGTCCTCTTTCTCCTCTTCCTCAAACGCTCCAGAATTGCCCTCCATTGTTGTGCACGCCGAAGTGCGAACCCGACTGCTGTTGATGGCGTTCAAGCTCTGATTCCTGAGTGGTTTCACGTGTCTCCACGTGTGCATTCCGAGTGCGGGGGATTTCTCTTGGAGTGTGATGTTCAGCAATTGAAACATACAGGCTTTCAGTTATGAAGTGTCTCGTGGAGAAAAGTGTGTTTGAGGTTTTGCAAAAAAAAAAGTGTGAGGCTGAAAATGTGCCGTGCAAATCTTGGCTGGGTTTTTGCTACTTTGTCAGGTTTCAATACCTGTTTTATTTTTGATTTTAGTGTGTAAGCAATTGTTAAAAAACAGTAACAAAAAAAACACAACTAACACATGGGTGAATGGAACTATCTGACTATTTATTCAACTGTTCGTGTGTCTGCTCAGCGAGAAGAAGATCAGGTATGACCACTACCTTGTGCCCAACTCCTTGGTGGAGCTCAGTCTTCTCTACATCGACCAAGGCAGAGGACAAGAGGCTATTAAACTACTGCACAAAGCCAAGTAAGTTATTCCTATAAAACTGCTTCATTTATGCAAATATTAGACAGTCAAGTCCAATTAGAAACTTTAATCTGAACTAAAAGAAATGACAAGTACTCTAAATGAATAATTAAGCGCTGAGATTTTGGGCAAAAAAACGTGGTCCTACGTATCTGCCAAGCTCTCGACAGTCCAGTCATGGAAGATCTTAGTGAGCATCCATCCAACAGGACGACATCACATATGGTCTCTGCTCGCTCAGCCTACTCCCTCTTGAATCTGGTTTGAGCAGTCAGTTGGCCCGACGCTTAATGATAATAACCACACCATGAATACTTACATGAGTTAGAAAGTGATGGAACTGAGGAGCAACAGTTGGACAGAAATCTCACATGCCGGCACACCGTGCTGTCGTGCACTGGCCCCCGTTAAGCACAGCAAAACTGCAAAAGCAAAGAGACTAAATACAAAAAAAAAAAAAAAAATCTACATTTTGTGTATTGTAATACAAAACGCCCATCCATGCTGATGTCACTCTATTTATAAGAAATGATACAATGCTTTGGCTCGGTCCAAAAACAGCACAGGATAATAAAATACGATTCTCAGTGTGGATGCAGGCGACGCTTATTAATACCAGATGTAAATGTAAGGAGGTTACAATCATAACGATATACTGGATGGGGTCTAACATTTTAAATCTTGGCAAGCGCACAACAATTTACAGTGTAGAACATCCAAACTGCACACAGGGTTTCAACCCACAACACTGCAATAATTTAAACCTTCCAGTGTTTCCTAATCCTGTTCCCGGGTGCCCGCTGCCCTGCGTGCCTGCCTGCTCCAACACATTCAGATGACTTGGATGTCCTCAAGCTCTGCAGGAGCCTGATAAACCACTTATTTGAATCAGCTGTGTTTGACCAGGCAGCGCGCGGTGGCACGCCGGGACCAGGACCGGGAAACACGAAAATCAAGCTCGCTACTGTCGTAGCTCAGCGTTTTTGTGGAATGCTCCGAATTGTTTGCTTGCAGAGAATTTGATGAGAGGCCGCGTGCGGCTTTAATAGCCGCGCAGTACATGTAAACATGCAGCCGGCCAGCGATTGGCTCAGTTTGGCATGAAGGCCGGAAGCCCGGCTCTTTCCAAAAGGTGCTCACATCCCTGCAAGCGAGGGACGGGCATGATTTTATCAACCATTAATGCTTGATTGCTTGATTAGGAATTTTTTTTTGATCGCCTGGAATTAGTTGTGTTGGGTGCATCTTGAAGCAATGCAAAGAAGATACATGCCAGCAACCAGAGGGGGGCGTACCTATTGTAGTTTACAGGAGACTGAACGCTCGGCTGCCGTAGAAAGTCATCGTGAAGCAGCTTGTCAGAGGAGCCGTCTTTTAGTTGGGCATGTTGACATGCTCATCAGCCTCAACGACCGTCAGCAGGCTGGAGATAAGATGAGTGTCACCATCCCTATGAGTCACTCTACCCATTTTCTAGTAGGAATTGTTCAAGTTACATTTTGGGGTAGAGCTGCGAGCCCTCAGTTACATCGCGTTCATGTATTAGTTGACATGATTGCCGATTTTTGAATTGCTTAAACAGCGAGCGCAATAACTGCCCCGTTAATTGGCGAGGAAGTCTGCTCGGCCTTTATGGGCGATGTGTAAGGTTTACTGTTTTGTTTTCTGGTCAACAGTTAAAACAGCAAACTTTAACTGCCTTGTTTAAGGAGGTTGTTGTTATTCTATTATTTCCTCTAAAGGAAAATCACATTTTCTTAACAGTTACTGACACGTGTTTTTGATATAAAAAAAAAAAAATTAACGATTAGTCGACAGTTGTTAATTTTCCTGATGGTCAGTTCATAAAATTTCTTCACATGCCGGTACCTAAAACAAACACTATTTAAGATCACTGGTAAACACAATCCAAGTCAAGAAACTGTGACCCATAACCCCATAAAAACTTTCAAAAAAAAAAGTTTTTATTTATATACTTTTAAGGATGTATTATTACAGGACTGTTATATAAGTTTGCGACGTGTCTCTGCGTGCTCGGTGTAGGGCCGCTGCAGGGACAGTAGAGGTCGCTCTCTGCTCGATGCACGTGGAGCTGATGAATTGTCTGATCTACAAATGTTGTGCACAGAGCAGTGAATACTGAAAATCTCTATATTTTTGGTGCTGCTGACAAATACTGCTCCCTCGGATACCAAGGCAGCCTCTTTCCAAGACCATTACTTTTCGTTGATAATCAACTCACGAAAATTAAATGGGCCAACAATAGAATACAATGTACAAAGAAAGTAAGAATTCAATGCTGTTGTTCTTGGCAGTTTATATATTTATATACATTTGGCAGTCAGTTACCTAAAAGACTTACAAACTTGGATGAGTTTTCTTGCACAGTTTAACGTTCCAATGTTGCTATAGTTGGTTGCATTAGGTTTTTTTTATTTTTTGAATAATTTTGATGTTTAGGTCCCCCCCCCCCAATTTTGGTTTAGTTTTAAAGCTGGTTTCATTTTTATGTTATGAAATTATTTCGTTAAGTTTTTGTCTTTTTTTGTGATACAGGCAATTAGTCGGGGGGGGGGGGGGGAATCAGATGCAGGCAATGTGCTGGGTAAAATGAGAGAAAGCAACCATTTGGAATTAATCAATTAAATTAATCAAATGTCTCAGACCCAAAACTAAGTTAATGCGCCAAGTAAAACTGAATAAGACTTAAAAAAAAACTATTTTCTCTTGGATATTTTCTTTTTTTTTTTTTGTAATGTTCTGTGTTTTTCCATTTTGGTTAATGAGTTTCTTGACGTCAGGGTTTCGTTAATCAATCATTTTGCTTATTTCCTCTTCCGCTTTGACTCGTAGACACAACTACAAAGAATACTCTATGGAATCTCGTACGCAGTTCAGGATCCACGCTACTCTGGCCAAACTGAAGGCGGGTCCTGGTGATGAGGACGACACTCATCTGTAAGAAGATATTCCAGGACTGAAGAGGCTTTTCAAACTGGACTCATTACCTTCAGTCATTGTTCACACTGGCTGATTTTTTTTTTGTGCCTATACCTAGTTTTTAGCTCTATTTTCAGCAAATAAATACCGGGTATTTTACAGCCCATTTTCAGGTAAAACGCTGCCATTTTGGCGTCATCCTGCACTAATACCGCTGGACGAAGATGGTGTGAGAGCATACAGGTCTGCTTCCAAGAGTACTGGAGCGTCAAATGGAGTTTAAATTCCACTGTTTTATCGCCTAATGCAGACTTGTTTAGGTGCTAATAGTTTTATGGAAAATGTTTTTATTTTTCAGATAGAAGATTAAAGAACAGTAAATCACATAGAAAATGAAACTCTAGATATTAATCAAGTTGATTGGAAGCCACTATATACCGTACTGTATATACACTGACCACTTTATCCATGGTGTCTAGATATCCATGTTCCACTGCTCACTCATGCAAATATCTAATCAGCCAATCACATGCCAGCAAGTCAGTGCATTTAGGCACGTGGACGTGGTCGAGGCGATCTGCTTATGTTCAAACTGAACATCAGAATGGGGAAGAATGGGGATTTTTAAGTGACTGATTTCAGCAGCTGCTGGTCTACCGAGGTTCATATACAATCATCTCTAAGGTTTACAGAGGACGGTACAGAAAAGAGATATGAAATCCAATGAGCAGCAGTTCCCTGGGAGAAAATCCCTTATTGATGTCAGAAGTCAGTTGAGAACGGCCAGACTGGTTTCAGCCAATTTTGAGGGGAATGGGAAGCCAACAGTTGCACAATAAACGACTTAATTGGTGGGCTACAACAGCAAACACCTTTTATTAGGTATACACATATAAACATTTTGTGAAATTAATTTTGCTAGATTGAAAGCTCCACGTGATTATTCAAGCTTTGATGTGACATGTTTCGGACTGTTGTAGTTTTAAGATGTTTTACATAATCCAAAAGTAATTTGGTTTACCGACCTGGTATAAATTAGTGGCCCCGCAGTCACTCAGTATTCTGCTGCTCACCAACACCGTCACTTGGGGTCACAGTACTTTACTTCCTCCTTTCAAGTGCAGTGAAAATGCAGTGCATGATGTATATGAGAGGCAGCGACTGTTTACTATTATTCGAAACTCACTTTAGCCATCTTGGTGTGTTTCCGTAATAAAAAAATTCAGTGTTTAGATATATCTGGATGTTTCCAAAACCTCTGCCCAAAAATGTTTACATAAATAAATGCAAGATACGAATATCTTGTTTTTCCTAAATAATACTCAGATCACAATGATTCCATCGTTTGCCATCTTGTCATTTTCATCTTCTGCCTTTTTAACAAAATGCTGTCCAGCTTGAAATGATGCTGTCTTAAAAGATAAATTTATTGCAATGACATGGATGAAAAATTAAATATGCACAAACAGCGAACAATTCTGGGAAAAGAATGGGGTTTTTATAAATCCAGATGGCGGCAGGTAATACAAAATGGCTAAACTTGACTCGGTCCAATATTATGAGCCGGCAGCAGGAGGTGTGACGGGGGCTGCCGCCTGATTCCCACTCAGTCTGTGTTTCATTAGTTTCTGCTTCTTCTTCTTTTGCTCTTTTTGTATTTCTGCAACCATTTCCGAGAACGCGCGGCTACGGGGGTCCACTTCATAGCCAAAACGCTCTTTGGCCTCAGCCAGCAGCCTTTCGCGACGTGCCTTCTCCTCTTTTAGCTTCTGTTTGGTTTCACGCTTCTCTCTGCGCCAGTCGGCAATCATCTTGGGCATTTTGGCCATGTTTGCCGCTATGAGATTCTCTCTGCAATGGAAATAGAAATGATTATTACAACAGATGTTAATGTGGTGAATGATGCATAGTTGTGTGATGAGCAGTCCACCACTTTGGCTCGGAGTGAAATGTCTAAACTATTGGACGGATAGCCACTGAGTTTGGTACAAACATTAATGCTCTCCCAGGAAGACGTAAAGTAACTTGGCTGATTGCCTGAATTTTCATCCAGATCCATCAGCAGGGTTAAGTTTAAATCTGTGCATTGCATTCGTTTATGGCTAAATACCTTCCGAGACCCAACACACACCTAGAGGCAGCTAAGATGAAAAACTGTGAAGTGTTAATTTGCACGCAAGTAAGTGTTAGCACGCTATCGTGCCAAACTACAACGGTCAATGAGGCAAATATACCTGCTTGAGAACATGTTTGCATGATAGCTTCAGCTATTTTTATTTACTCCACCACCATTACTGCCAAGAAGGGGTGTGTGTTGAAAAATGTAAGATGTAATCTTAAGAGCTATTCATGGGCCAGAGAATGTGTCCTTCTTACTTGAAAAGACTAGTCAATGCTAATGTCCAAAGGATGAATGCCACACCACAATACAGGTCAGGTTTTGTTCAGTTCTTTGTTATACCTGCAAATTTTCCAGTAGTCTCAAGTGTATTTTGTGTAAAGTGCTAATTAGCAAGTGCTACCATGATAACACAACATCACAACCCAGGCAACATGTTACTGATATCTTAATCATGTTACCAAGCTGACAATAGCATTTAGCTACTAGTACCACTGGCGATAGTCCAAGAGATGCGACTCCATAACGTGCAAAAATAGGTGAATTCTGATTGTATACAAGTCTAATGCCAAACTCGAGCCTCAAAACAGTGTTGCACAAGCCAATAGGTGACGCCACTTGGTCTCCATCCACCTTTTTTATGAGGTCTTTGCTGCAGACTTGGTTTTGAATTTACGCCAAGACCACATTTACCAATGACAAGCCCACAAAATGGGGGCCCCACCATTTTATCGGTAATCTTTGTGATTACCATGTCTCAATGGTTATGTTGTTGTTGGCTGCTGATGCTTCAGTGCTTAAAGGTGGAAATCACCAAAGACTCCACGATACAATATCACAATACTTAAGTCACATTACATATATCTATTTTATCTATCTATATAGATAGAGAGATATAGATATATCTAGATATCTCTTTCTCTCTGTGTGTGTGTGTGTGTGTGCGTGTGTGCGTATATATATATATATATAGACAGATATCCATGTTCCATCTAGATATATCTATATCTATAAATATAGATAGATAGATAGATAGATAGATAAAAGCTGGCATTTAGCAGTTTGCAGCGCAGACGTGCTGCCCTTGTTACCAGTGCATTTTTTCTTATATTGTTGTAAATACTAATTTAATCTCTTTTGATTT
>CAAKHG010035937.1:0-10672 GCA_901007715.1 Dactylopterus volitans
TGATTGTCAGTGTTGGCATCGAAATCAACCCTCCGTCAGGTGTAGGTTTCATGCATTGTTAACCCGGAACCGGACCCGGACCCGGATTCATGCGGAACGTCCCAGGAGAAACCAAAGTCCTCTCACATTTATGCTTAAAGTCTTGTGTCAAAATCATTTTTTTCCCCTTTCAAACATCAGATCCAGTCAGGAATCAAACGCAGCGCTCGTTAGCACCTGTAATTACCAGGCGTGTCCACCGGGGCTGCTGTAGCTCAGCAGACTCGCTGGGACCTCCAAAAGTGACACGTTTCCATCCTCTTTGATTGAGCAACGATTTCTATCGTATCACCACATGTGCATGTGAAAAGTCAGCAGTTCAACGCTGAGCGGAAATATTTCGCCGGTGAGGAAACCTTCCTGGCCGCCCGGCCGCCGCCCCGAGGGCCTGCAGGTCTCAGCGCGACGTTTAATCCCACATGAGGAAGCGTGGCAGCGAGCTGAGCGACGCAGGAGAGGAAGCGGCAGCGGCAAATGAAGACAAAATATCCAGATACACCACCACCATGTTGCCACCATCTTGTGTTGGTGATGTCATACAAAATCGGACTCTGCTGAGCAGCCAATCAGGAAATTGAGCCTTAGTAACTAAGCCCCGCCCACCTCAACCGCCAGCGATCACTTTACCGTTAAAAACTCATTTTTAGAGTTTGAAACAGCCAATAAAGTTATATAAGACTACTGTTACGTGTCCTCTCCACCTTCTTATGATTCCTAAATGGACGTCTGTAAACGCCTCCATCACTTCCTGGATTTCACTGTCGGCCATCAAGCCACGCCCCCTTTTTATAGTTTCAAATAACTATTTACAAGCAAGCATCAAAAAAATGAAGACTTGTAAACATCAGTGTGATTAAAAAAAGTGCCTCAAATGACAGAAAAATGACATGAAGTTGATATTTTAGTTTGGTCCAAGTCCCGCCCACTAACATGGAGGAGGCGGGGTTTATCAGCTATACTGCAGCCAGCCACCAGGGGGAGACGGAGATGTTGTCACATGACGCGGGATTTTTTGTGCGCGTGAGCACGTGTGTGTGTGTGTGTCTCCTGACTGTGAGGCTGTTTGAGAGCGAAGCGTCCAATCAGGTGTGTGACTCGTTCGGCGCCTGATGGCTCATGAATTCTAACAAACGCACCTGACAGGACGTGCGGGTGCAGCAGCCACATCTGCGATTTGATTGGCCGAGGGCCG
The DNA here is from genome assembly GCA_901007715.1 of Dactylopterus volitans. Lineage (NCBI taxonomy): Eukaryota > Metazoa > Chordata > Actinopteri > Syngnathiformes > Dactylopteridae > Dactylopterus > Dactylopterus volitans. Next base: position 1,232 of record CAAKHG010035937.1, read on the forward strand.
CGTCACTCAGCCGGCTGATTTACGCTCCCGGGCTGGCGTGCGCCTCGGCGACGGGGCCACTTAATTTAAAGATGCATTACCGCGGCGGCGGCGGGTTAATGCACCTCCTGAGTATCGAGCGCGTGGAGTGGCCTTATTGACCGGGAGCCTTCGCCATCAATCCCGCCGCGTCCTCGCGCCCGCCGACGCTCGATCAGGCGCCCGCGCTCATCTCACTGATGACGGCGAAAGACCCGGCGCTGATGGATGGCATGTCCGCGTCCTGACGCGCGGCGCGGCGACGTGTTCTATATGGTCCCGCGTGAAGGACGGCGGACGGAACGGCCGGCGAAGGTCGGAGCACCGATGATTTGTAAATGTCACCGGGGGACTTTCCCCTGCGCTTCGCCTGAAGGCTCAAGCGAAGTATGTCCGCCCCCCTCACGTCCGTCCCAGCTGCTCTCTGGCGCTCAGCCGGTCGGGCAGGGATCACGCAGGCCGAGCCGGGCCCGGAGGCCCTGGCCGTCCTCGGACCTCGACCACGCTGGACCACAGATGGCCGACGTGCCGCCGTAACCTGCGTGACCGCAGTGAAATGCCAAATGTGGCGCGCGTGTCCCCCCTGTGAGAGGGAGGCCGGCGGCGCCCCGGCTTTCAGGTCAGGAGACGTCAGCAGGTTCTGGAAAGCAGTTTCCTCTGAAGCGCGAGACGGCCGCGGTGGTGGCATCCAAACCCCGAATGTTCCGTCTTTTAATGGCGCCAACCAGGCTGCATGTGGAAAACCCACAAAATACAGAGCTGACGGCGTCATATTCACTCACATTTCCCTTCGGTCAGAGTCACCGTCACTACGCCTGTAACTCAGAGGATGATCCTCATGATCAGAACCAGAACTGGTACCGACAGGTCCAAGTTTATCACAGGTCATACCGACGACGCGCAACATCAACATTTAAAAAACGCGTTTTTTTTCTGTTAAACGGTTTTCGGTAACTGAAACATAAACAACTCGTGAAGCTCGTTTTCCCCTGATGGGCCCTGAACGCACCACCGGCCACGAGGTTTCGAGGGAAACCGGTTCTCTTGTCGCTCGTGTTCAGGCATGTTTGCGTCATCGTGGCGGTTCATGGGGAAATCGGGCCAAGCTTGTTGTCATGGCAACGGTCAGCAGCTGACTCTAAGGGGAGGGGCACAGCTGCCGGCCAGCCTGGTGGTCAGGGGTCAAAGGTCATCAAGCATGTATCTGCAGTGCCGTTTAAGCAAAAGACGTCTGATAGGGGCCGCCTGATTGGCTGGTGGAGGGAAGCGACCGCGGAGGCGGGAACTCGCGAGTGTAACACCGGGGGGGCGGGGTCTCACCTTGGAGCGAAGAGAGTCGCCACGTGTCACGCAGAAGGCGGGTGTAAGATGCCAGGGGGCGTGGCTAAGCGCCCGTCTTTGACGAGCCGGGCTGAGGACAGGCGGGTTTCAGCTGTGTCGGGATGCCAGATTTCCTGAAGCTGCCGAGTTTTCCCTGCTTTCCGCCTTACAGGAGGGAGGGATCCTCGACCTCTGGGATGTCGGGGTCAGTCAGAGGTCGGAACTTCTCGGCTGCCGCTTCGTCTCTGGTTTCCAGCGGGAAGCTAACGGCGGAGCGGGCTGGTCCTGGTGGAGGGTTCCAACAGGGACCAGCAGGTCCAACCTGTTGCGTCCTGCATCTGTTTCAGACTCTCCTGCATTCATGATCAGCCATGAGTCCGTAGTCCTGGATCCTTCAGGGAGCCGGCGAGTCCGCACACCTCACGGCTTCATTACACACTCCCAGCCACCAATTTATTCAGAAACCAGCTTTCATTCACCCGTCTGACTGCTCAGTCATATTTGCTATCACTTAAATTGAACCCTCAACCTAGTCCCCACCCTTAACTTAACCATCAACTTACCTTAACCCTTCACTTAACCCCAATCCTTCATTTATCCCTAAGACCCTTCACCCAGAACCATTAACCTGACCCCCACCCTTAATTAAACCCTGATTTCAACCCCAATCCTTCATTTAGCCACCACGCTTAACTAAACCTAACCCTTAACTTAACCTAACCCTTAACTTAGCCGCCCTTAACTTAACCACCACCCTTAACTTAACCACCACCCTTAACTTAACCACCACCCTTAACTTAGCCACCCTTAACTTAACCTAACCCTTAACTTAGCCGCCCTTAACTTAACCACCACCCTTAACTTGGCCCTTATCCCCAGACATCTTTCTGTGTTCTCCTGAGGAATGAAAATCTGCCTCTGGAAACTTTTGGACCGTGAGGGGGCTGTGGGTGGGATGAGGTGGTGAGGTGGGAGGTGTGTGTGTGTGTGTGTGTGTGGGGGGGGGGTCCTCCCGAGCCCTGTGTGTCTAGTGTGAGTAAATAACCGCCGAGCGTTCATGAAGCCGCTCATTATGCTTGTTCATCCCGCTCCAGTCGGGGGAGGGGAGGCCGCGCTGCCCTCTTCCTGCCAAGATGGCGCCCGGGTGGCAGTTGGCAGGGCTCGCCGGGCCGCCGTCCAATGTACAGAGAGCACCTGTCGGCTCAGACGGGACAGCGCGGCCTTGTTTACCTGCCAGCCAGAAACTGCGGCCGTTAAAAGAGCAACACCAACGTTCCGTGCGAGGAAGCCGCAGCCGGACGAGGCTCCGCCCAAGTGAACCTGCCAGCCAATCAGGCGCTACCAACCAAAGTAAACACGCTGACGTGCTCGGCGCCATGTTGGAAACGTGTCCGAGCAGAAGGGCGAAACTTAGCTGCACATCCGAGCTGGTCGGCCTCGCTGAAGCTTCTACGGTGTCTCACTGGGGACAATAAACCCAGAAGCACTGGTCCAACACTGAACGTCTGCTGTCAATATCTGATCCATGTTTGCTCTCCTCTGGAGAGCGTGCGGACCAATCAGAGGTGAGCTGTCATGGCGTCCACCAATGGGAGGCTGCTGCCACTCTTCCTGCCACTAAAGGAGGACGTGTGCTGTGATCTTCCACCATGAAGGAAGAGGTCTCACTCTGACTGATAATCAGCAGACTCACCTACAAACACCTGCAGAACCAGAACGCGCTCATGAACACGCCTGAATGGTGCGGCGACTGTTTCACCTACAAGCTTCAATTTTTACTTCCTGATTCACAACATGACGTGAGTTTCAGTCACCAGAGAAGCTTCTTCGTTGGTGTTTTTTTTTTTTTCAAATGCTGTAAAATGACATGCAACATGATTAAAGAGGTTGTTACTGATTGGCTGTTTTGGCGCGCCAGGCTGGTGATGCGACTGGTTGCGTGTGTGCGGCACACGATCGCATCAAAGCGAGCGCGGCGATCGGATCCTCCACGCAAATTAACATTTCAAACCATCTGCATCTCTTTGAAATGCAGAACCGCGGCGCCGCCGCTGGAACCGCACAAAGACCGGCGCGGAGCGAGCCGACTCGGGGCAGCCTTCCTTCATCGGCCGCGTCCCACTAAAAGCCCTGAAAGCTCCGTCGGCGCTTTGCCTCCTCGTAGCTTTTCCTCTTAAAAATGGCATGATGAGAGCCGTGGGAGTCAACCAGCTGTGCAGCTGCAGTCTGACAGCAACAGGGTGAAAGTCACCACAATAATGAATAAAATTCCCAATAATTCCCGGTGGGATGCTGATAATTCCTTGTCGATTAATCCCAGAGAGCCGACACATGAGCGCGTTCACGCTTGATGTCATCCAAGTCTTTCTTCCTCTTCTTCATGTGCGTGTTTTGTTGGCTAACTGCTTCTTCATTCTAGAAATTATTCAGCCATCAAAACATCCGGCTTTTGAAGCTCATTCATTCTTCCAATCAGACTTTTTAGATAACTTTTAAACTCATGATATTTTTAGATTATGCATGTTTCCTTCTGGGGAAAAAATGCGCCATTGCAATAAATGGACACTTTGATGTCAACTAATTGAACTTTTTGTATTTCAAAAATATGCAATTTGCTAACAGTTTTTTTGCACCGAGCACGTTTATGCCACGTTTGAGCGTTTTGGTCGTTTCAGCCATTAAATTCAGCATTGCGTCATTTTCTGGGTGAAATGCTGCTCCTCCATGTCGGCGTCGCCCGTGGCCGTTTGCGGCCTTGTTTTGGCGCCGCGTGCGCGTGCGCTCGCTCGCGTCCAGAAGCGGCGCCGTCATCCTCCTCTTAAACTTTCCACCTCATGCGGCGTTTTCCCTGCGTGCTGCTGGTCATAATGTTCCGCGTGGCATGTTGAAGGTGGCAAAAATAACCACCCCGACCAATGGCAGCGATGCTGGTGCCAACCGCCGCTCGCCTCCCACCAGCTCGAGCCCGCAGCACCTGCTCGTCCCTCCGGTTTGTGACTGCGTTGCCTGGAAACCAGGAACACCCCTCCGGCCACAACTACCCCCACCCCAAATGTTAAAGCCCTCAGTTACACTGACGGGTGGATGGGAGCGAGCGGGGGGGGAAACTGTGTTAAAGATACAGATAAAGTCTTTCTTTCACTGTGGCAGTTTACATGCACACACACACGCGCACACGCACACACACACACACACACACACACACACACTCAGGGTTATTTAGAGCCAACAGCTTTAAGGTCATCATAAAATGGACTCTCCTGAACTGGGTGCAGCCTGGTAGCAAACGGTCCATTTCAGCAGGACCGGGTCCAAGATCACAAACGGGTCCAGGAGTGTGTGTATGATCACGTACGTAAACACGCTGTTTTTCTGACTCATTTAAAGTCGACCTCGTTCAAACTCGTCTCTGCACTTCGACATGACGTGTTTGGCAGTTCTTCTCTTAGAAAGACTCTTTGTGGCCTTGAAACGGCTGTAACTTTTCCCTCATTTAGTAATCTCTGAACATCCTAATCTAATCCTGCCCCCGGTCTCCACTCACTGCCACTCGCCTGTACACCAACACGCTCCCAATTAGCATGCTAGCTAGCTAGCACCTCCTCCCTCTGATACTTCGTACCTCTTCTTTCTAACGAGTGTGACATTCTTCTTCTTCATAGCTAAAGACTGCTACTTTCTTCTTCTTTGCAGATAGTCTCCTTCCTCTCCTTCATAGCTAGCGGCGTCTCCTCCTTCCTCATAGCGAGCGGCTCACTTTCTACTTCTTCTCCTTCATAGCTAGCACGACGGCGGCATCGGCACCCTGAGGAGAATGAGGAGGGCGGGGTGAAGGTGTAGCAGTGGTGGCCAACACCGGGCTGCTTGACTCAACAACATGCAACGGGAGATGATGATGCTGCTAATGCTACTCTGAGCTGGCCCCCGCGCGCTCGCCCCGCTGGCCGGTGGCCCTCCCGGCTGAGGTGGACCGCTCGGAGCCGTCACCCAGCCGTCCAGCTTCTGCCTGACTCCTCCGGCGTGGTTTGCTAGCAGCAGGCTGCGTTTGAGGACGTCCTCCCTCAGTTTAAGTGAAGATGAAGACGCTCAGTGGACCATCAGATGCTAATCAACGTTGTTTAAGCACAAACCCTGAAAATGAGGCGTATTCGCCCGGTATCAGACGCGCGCCGCTCCCCTCCGGGGGGATTTCCAGCTTGGCACTAATTACCTCCAGATGTATTTCCTCCTGTTGGCCATGAGTGGGCTTCTCCAATTACCTGGAGAGCCGCCTTCCCTCCTCCTGCTTTTATTTCTGAAACCTCAAAGAGTCCTGCCGCCGCCCCCCCACGCGGGCCGGCCTCTTTGATGAACGTTCAGGAGCCTGCTTTTGCCTGTTTTTGTCTCCTCCCTGTGATGATGCAGCCGGCTGGCGTCCGAGCGAGGGCGAGACGCGAAGAGGCGCGTGAACGGAAAACTCCGGCTGTCAGATTCAAGATTAGATAACGACGTGTAAGCGGAAAGAGTAAAAGGGAGGCAGAGGCAGCTCCTGTGGGTGAGCGGCGAGCAGGGGCGGAGCTGCACACGTAAAAGGAGGCGGGGCTTAACCCACATATGCAGCTGGTCCACTGGCAACAGTCTTTGTCATTATTATTAATATTCTGATTATTATTATTTGTCATGTTTTCCCTCCATCGGCCCTGTTGACTGGAACCTGGCAGCTGGTTGAGGAAGAACACCGAAGTTCTCCTCAAGCTCGTTCAGACACAGTCGCCCAGCACGACCTGCCTCTGCAGTGGAGAGACCTTCTGACAGGAAGCCTTCGTGGCAAACTTCTCCCATCACTGAGGAAACCCGTTCTTCCTCATTGGAGAGTTTAAATAAATGTTGTTGTTTTTTTTGCCTTTTGAAGGGACAGAAAAGAGGAATCGCTTGAACAGGAAGTGATTAAGTGACCACTTCCCCGAGTCCGGGTGACATTTGTCGTCGTGGTTACAGTGACGAGCAGGTGGGGAAGGTTGGGGGACGACTGCGGTTTTAACCCTCAGATGCATGAGTGATTGGACCCTGCAGGCTTCCGTAGGTGGGTCAAAAATGGCCGTATTAGGAACGCTGCGTTTTGGTGCCATTTCTGCCCATTTTTGCCAAGAATAATGATTTGCGTTATGTTTTGTATTGTACACACAAGAATGAGTTCATGTTTGAGTCATGTGTTATTTTTTCTCTTTTTTACATTTGGAACATTTTGGAACATGTTCATGTTCACCTTTTGAATACTAATAAGTGAAAACAAAGAAAACTGATGGCACAGAGCAGCGCAGCAGAGGAACGTCATTTCTGACCCGCTTATGACAGCTCGGGCTTTACAATACAAAAACTACAATTTCTTAAAATGTACAAAAAGTGAAATTAAAATTCTAAATTGGCATCATGATTTTTGAGGAATAACGGGAGTATGGAATGATAACAACTTTCCATGACATGGATGTTTGCCAGAGATCAACCTGACCGGCTCCTTTTTGACCCACTTCTGCATCTGAGGGTTAAAAAACAAAAACGGCCATCTTTGCCCTGCGCGTCCCCGCATCTGCTCATGCCGGCCAGCAGAGGGCGCCCGGCGCGTTTGGGAGGCCTGCGGGTGACCGTTGACGCTGCCGAAGGCTGCGATGCCCGACGCCGTCGCCGCTCCTTCAAGTCCCGGTCTGAGTCTCGTTTGCGAATCTCAGATCTGAGCCACCTCACCTGAAGAGTTTCCTGAAATCCGTTTCTGCTGTTCTAACATCTCCCGGCGGTCGTTCCATCCACGCCGTCGCGTTGCTTCCTCTGTAGCTCGGCTGGACGGCAGTTAGCCGGCAGCGCTCAGATCAGCTCTAGAATGTGGAACATAGAACAAAGGCCGGGCTTTTACTGGCGGCTGTAAAACTCATGTGGAGTCGTTTCGATGGCTGATGTCCGATTATAACAGTTATAAAACTCTTAAACTGTAAACTCAACACGCCTGTGCAGTGTTTAAATAGGAAGTGTGTGTGTGTGTGTGTGTGTGTGTGTGTGTGTGTGCGTGTGTGTGTGTGTGCGCGTGCGTGAGCAGCGTCAGTGTTGTCCTAAGGAGGTGGCCGGTCGCGGTGAGCACCCGCCGCCAACAGTCACAGACATCAGATACACACGATACCTTCTTCTTCTACTGTCCTCAATAACCTCGTGGAGTCACTTTCTCTTCATATTCCAGTTAGTTGGTGAAAGTTCCGCAGCAGCTCCACAGTCAACCTCCTCTTCTTCTACTGTTTACTGGAGGCTTCTTCCATGTGTGGAACCTCTTCTTCTTCTGCTGTTTACTTGAAGCCTCTTCCATGTGTGGAACATCTTCTTCTACTGTTTACTGGAGGCTTCTCCCATGTGTGGAACCTCTTCTTCTTCTACTGTTCACTGGAGGCTTCTTCCATGTGTGGAACCTCCTTTTCTTCTACTGTTTACTGGAGGCTTCTCCCATGTGTGGAACCTCTTCTTCTTCTGCTGTTTACTGGAGGCCTCTTCCATGTGTGGAACCTCTTCCTCTACTGTTTACCGGAGGCTTCTTCCATGTGTGGAACCTCTTCTTCTTCTGCTGTTCACTGGAGGCTTCTTCCATGTGTGGAACCTCTTCTTCTGCTGTTTACTGGAGGCCTCTTCCATGTGTGGAACCTCCTCTTCTTCTACTGTTTACTGAAGGCTTCTCTCACCTTCTGACTATTCCTCTGCACCCCCTCGTTTATTCGCTCCAGAATATTTGATGGCAACATGACAAACTCACGTGTTGCTTTTTGTGACATTTCTGAGGTATGAAAACACGAGCAATGTCTCGCCCAAAAACCCCTGCGGGATTACGGGAGGTGGAAGATTAGGATGCGACACCAGGCTGATGGAGCGATGATCTCTCGCTCTCTATTTCACATCCGTCTGAATTCGCCTGCATCCCAGTCGAAGCGTTTGCCGTCTCAGATCCTCCATGCTAGTTTATTAACGATCAGCGTTTGACGCTGCAGAAATGCATCACTTTAATCCCGTGAAACGCCACAAACATCAGCTGCCACCTCATCTCCAGGCAGTAAAGCAGCACTTTAATCAGGCAGGAGGTGTTTATGGCGGCGGCGGCCATCAGGGTGACCTCCGCCGGCCTCGTCACGGTCAGGATCTGTGCAGGGTTTCACGCCGTGTGAAATCATAATCATATAATTAAGCCATGATATTGTGTTCAGGCTCGAGGCGTCGCCAAAGCCATGAAACACGAGCACGGAAGCAGCTGCTCCTCTTATGAGCAGCTCCAAAACAGGAAACTGTGAAATTAGCGTTTCTACAAACTTACATGTTTTCACTGTAAAACATTTTGCTCAATCCAGAATTCAGATATTCAGTTAAATTTATGAGATTGCGCCAAACTTTAATTAGCACAGTAATTTTGCTGTTGATTTAAATTTTTGTTTTTTGATTCAACTGATTCGTAATTTAAGAGTGAAGGAATTTTATTTTCAATAGTGATTCAAGGATGAGTCCTTTAATTTTACATGATAACCTCATTTATACATTTAAAAGGATTTAATTTGATTTATGAATAATCCTCATTTTTGAAAAAGTTCAAATTCAGCGAAAGCCAGTGAAATTAGCATTTTAATTAACACATGAATCGTGTGTTATAAGGCGCTGAGGGGCGTTAATGGTATTTACCTAAAGCGGGTTTGCGAAATAAAGAAGCGGCTGTCATGTTTCCCCTTAAAAGGCGCAGAAAATCCATTAAGTCCACTAATGGGCTAATTAATATGGAGATAAGCGTGATTGTTTGATGACACGCCTCCACATTTCCCTGACGATGTCAAACCATCCTGTTTGTGGGGGATTCAGACCGGCTCCTCCCAGTCGGCCTCATCAGCATTCTGGGAGCGTCTGCAGGCGTCTGCAGGCGGCGGCGGCGGCGAGGATCTCGCCGACAAGCAGCGGCGGCTCGGCGGCGAGTCGACCGTGACAGCCGCGCCACAAGAGCCCGTTTATTCCTCCACCACCGACATCAGGGAGTCAGAGTCAGGAAGTGAAGCGGCTGCAGCGAGACGGAGACGGAGACGGAGACGCCGCCGCCGCCGGCCGTCACGTGGCACA
>CAAKHG010035952.1:6313-25603 GCA_901007715.1 Dactylopterus volitans
TTTTTTTTTTTTTTTTCTCTTCTTCTTCCCACAATTTCTGAACTCCAGTGTGCACAGAAACAGAGTGGCTTCATGCCAATTAAAAAAAAAAAAAAAAAAAAGGAAGATAAACTTGTCTTTATGTCTGAGAAAAAAAACGGGGACATAGGAAGGGAGATGGAGGGGAATCAACAAACGTGCACACATGTAAACATAAAATGATTTAATTCGGTAAATCTAATCTGCGGAGCGGGTGAAGGGTTGGGCCGAGCCTCGTCCACGAGCTTCTGTCCACGAGCGGCGAGCAAAGAGCGCCTGGCTTTAGATGGCAAATATGGTTCTTTCATCGGACCATATGGTAATGTGAACTGATGTCATGCCATGTCACGCCACTTAAGGGGGAGGAGGGAGAAACATATTAATTAGTAAAGTGTGGGTGAGGGCCCAAGACGCTGCTGGTCCATCAATCAAAATGAGGAAATAATGAATCCAAATGGCAGGTTGGTGGGTTTATGATACAGTGGCTCCATTTTTCTGATTGAAACTGTTCATTTTTGCACAGCACAAGAAAGTGGAGGTATGTCATCCATATTACATACATTGTATTGATAATACATGATAATACTTGTGAAACCCCTGAAGGACCACAGTTGGACTGTTTTATGAATTACTTCTGTGACTCCCTGTGGTAACCCCCCCCCTCCACCCTCACCCCCTCAAAACCTTTGCTTTACCTTCCAGCACTTTAGTGTTTCTTTGCAACACATTTTGCATTTCCTTGCAATACATGTAGGATCATCTGTATTAAAAACCCGCAGCTACACCACAGCTGGGAACACTGTTGTCTACCTCCATGACCTGGGGTCTTTATTTGTGGAACATTTCATCGGATCCATACTAAAGGTGTACATGTGCCCAGAAGCTGAAAATGACAAAAAAAAATATTGAGGTTTATAAAACCGGGTGCACACACATCATTTTGCAATATTCCCTTTATATATATATATATACTTAAACCTCAGATTACTAACCCAAATTACCTTGTGAATGTTGATGTATACAAATGGTTGATGGTTCTTAGGGTGAATCGTGACAACAACTGAGAGGTCCAAGAGTAAATAAAAATCTCCTGACAGAAAATAGAAAGTACTCGTGTGTGAGGTGGAGGTCAAAACAAATACGTTTAGCACTTGAACACTGTTTTTTTTTCTCACCCTGATTCTTCGGTCACACCCTCCGTCAGTCATCGTTACTCACAAGTGTCACTGATTGACTGACTTCTTCGCACATCACCAAAACGACCACGGCAATCAGCGATGTCCTCCACCAATATCAGTGGAGGTTTGATTGATGAAGACTATTTATGTATAAGCGTTGTTATGCTGCACTTGGCCTGCGTGATTAGGACTCATCATGACTGTGTGACAGCTGTCGCTGGCTGCTTCTCGGTCTTTGCCACTTAAACAGTTCCCATGTGAGGCTCGGCGAAGATTTGAAGCGAGAGAGTGGAGTGTGTGTGGCGACCGCTGCCATAAAAAATATATAAAAGCTACAATTCTCCTTGGTGATATAAGCAGAGAATATATTGCAAACTACTGATGCTCTGTTCGGCAATTCTTTGCTGTTTGATGCTTTATTGGATTTATAAAACCGCGATGAAAATGTTATCAGTCAGACTGGATAGCATGGTGGAGCTGAAAAAAATATATTAACACCTCATATCAGGGAAGAGCAAACCAGACTTACGTGAATCCTCCCGACACCTTCCACATCCTGACATCATGCAGCCGTTGAGCAGTTGCAACGTGACCGCGTGCGGGCGCAGTCAGTGGCATGTGCAGCAAATATTATCAAACACTCGGACCGTCTCTGTCCGATAGATGAATTTGAGAATTCTGATTAATGTCTCTAACCACTGAAAGCTTTCGTCTAGTCTCACAAACACATGTTTGTGGTGATGCATCTCATATTTCTTTTCTAAAGACAGGCATCAATTCCGCTGGTTTCTTCAATTTCCCTAACTCGAAATGCTCTTCCCCGCGGGTGAGAGCTTCTGTGAAGGTGCGCACATTCTTCCGACAAGGTTGCTTTTTCATAAATCTCGTTTTTTTTTTTTTCTGTGAGAACTTGCCGGCGCTACCATCCGGCCCTCTTTTGTGTACACGACTTAACCCTGGATTCATGGGCAGCCAATGGCTGCACAGCTCTGCAAAAGGATCTCAGCAGGAGAGCTCTGAGTCAATTTAGCACACACTGAGGAATATATTCCTTCAGCTGACTATCGACACCGGTTGGACATGAAAATTGGCAAATGTCCCTTTTAATAGGCATGCGTATCAATGAAAATGTCTAAGCTTATTCGTTTAAACATTATTCGTTTTTTTGCATTATTCTAACTATCGCTCTTTGAACCTTCCCATCAGATGTTTGTTTCCAACCGTTTCGGGCTCATAGTTTCCCCTAAAATGTCACAAATCAAATGTCTGTGAAGCAGTTCTGTATTGAGCGCTGTTTAACCTGCACTGAGATGCTACGCCCTCTGGGAAATGTATCCTGCGCTACTCCACCATCCATCATGGTTGCAGAGGGAGGCGAGGGGGCTGCTTGGTCCCAAGAGGAAAGCGTCCGAAGCTGCAGGTTCCTGTTTTAAAAACAGGAGAAAGATGTGAGTTTTTACGATAAATAAGTGTTTTGTCGGCAATAAATCAGTGAGCGTTTCGTCGTTCAGCGTGGGGGGAACATGCAGGATAAAGATGGCAAACCTGTTCTAATTCTATCAGCCAGAAAAACACAAAAACCTGTTTAACCAACTGTCATTGATCATTTTAGAGGAAAAAGGTCACTTTTATTCAGTCCATTCATATGTTGTATTGATATAATCACTCTGCCATTAGGCAAACAAATATGAATGAAACCGTTATTTTTCTAGAACTACTGCCCCATAGTTGTATTCCTTACATCAACCAGTCAAGTTGCAGTCGTTATCCATTTCTGTCCATAACATATGAAATGAAGACTTTGAATGAATTGTATTATTAAGAGTAAAAAATAATCAGCACATGACTAATACCCAAGTTCATAATTTGTGATTATTGACTACCAAAAATCTAATCAGCTCATCCCTGAGCCTGAGTTGACATTTGCAGCAAATTTAAAAACTTCCCCTCCTGGTCTTCACGGTCCAGGATTGAGGTTAGATTTGAGGTCACAGTGACCTTGACCTCTGATGATCAAAACTTAGTCAGTTCATCCCTGAGCCTGAATTGACATTTATGCCAAGACTGCTGCTCCATGGAATCCTGAGATATCATGCATAAAAAATTGAGAGATCCGATAGTTGTCATTAGTATCTTGTAATATGACCTTGTTACGCAAACACATCTTCACATCCAATAAGAAACACAATCACTTTATTGGCCAAGTTTGTGCACACAAACAAGGAAATTGAAACTGTTTTTAACTCTGCTCACACCGCATTAACAAGAATTAACATCGCATATTAAGAAATAAAACTAGAACTAGTCTGTAAAAAATGTACAAATGTACAAATAATATGTAGAACATACTGTATGTACAAGTAATATGTACAGGTCTTCACATTTCAATGCATAATGTACACTGTTTAATAACTGATTACCTAATAACTCAGTTATTATGACCATACTATCAATGTCATGCCATACTCATGTGGTAATGATGACATTTATATCTGTTTAAATATTGTTTTATTTAAATATTTAACCCAGTGTTTCATTTATTACAAACAAGCACCTTGTGTCTTCATTGCTTCATTACTGCATCATTTAGAGAATAGGTGTGCTTCTTACTTTACTCGGTAATTTTCACATAAACGGATTATGTCACATAAGCAGTCACAGTCGTTTGCCGGCTTTGCGCCGCATGGCCTCTCAAGTCATCCCGCTTTTGCCAGACAAGTTTCGATGTCAGAATGAAATCACGAGAGATTTGCAAGAATTGCTGTGCGCTCTCTGTCATCGCCGCCATTTGATGTAAGCAAATGTCTTTTTACGAACTTGTTCCGATAAACGTGCTCCATTTCATCGGAGGTCTGTAGTATTGATGCGAATAATGCGGAGACGCTCAGTGACGTTAACTCTGACAAGAGCTCCTGCGCCGCCCGCTCCGAACAGCTCCAAACAGGAAGCAGCGCACCGCGTAGACTCAATGAGGAGACACTGGGGAGGCGCAAGAACCGTTGAGGAACAGTGAGGAAACAGAAGCAGCTTTTGGCTACAGCTTCCCACATGTGTCTGCACTGGTTTCATCTACATAAAACAAAATTTAAAAAAATAGCAGCCCAGCAAGATCCGCAATCTTTTTTAAATCTTGGTCTGTAACTAAAACCTGGTCATTACACGTGAGAGGGTGTCAGAATTTAGTCTTTTAAGTCTTTTAGTGTGTGAACTTTGAGTATTTCCATTTCATGTTACTTGTTTCCTCTCACTCCTCAGATCAATATTTCAAAAATAAATCCAGTTACAAAACATGATTAGACCACACATTAGAGGATGTTAAACTAGTTTTACTTTTACAGGAAAGAAATCTGTTTTAATACACCAATAAAATTCTCCAATGCCAGCATTTCTGCATATATGCTCAATTTTCAATTGTAAAGTATTTTCACAGTGGCTTCGGTATTTTCAGAACTTCCCCCACCGATTGATGTGTCTCTTGATGCAGCAGACATCATTTCAGCAGAAGATTTTCATCTGTTGGGAAATTGCAGCATCAGAAAACACCATAATAGTCAACATGTGCTGAGAACAACCTTGCAAATAAAAATGAGAGGGGTCAGAAATCCATCTTTATTCTTCCTGTTAAGCAGGAAATGTGTCTTTCTAATAGAAAACCTGCAGTCATTTCCTCAGGTTTAACCCCTTCCTTTGTTGCCTGAAGCTGCAGCCTCCAAAACACCAGAATCTTCCAGGTCATCTATATGCTAACATTCATTTGACTCGCTTCAGCAATTCAGAATACTTTTACAGAGGTCTAAACGGTCTGGCTTACTGTGAACATCCTCCCTGCAGCTTTGAAAGTATTTTCTGAAGACTATTCCCTCCCCTTCATCACACGGTTAAAAACTCTATGATGAAGCTGTGATAAAAAACAGAGTCACTGTAGCATTGCGGTGACACTGAGCAGACCTGGCTCCCACAATGCATCAGCTGTCCTCAAATATCAATTTTGCACTTGACTTCACACGGCTGGCTCCCCATCAAGGGCTCCTCCAGCTCGTTCCATCCATTTGTCATTAGTAGATCATCTGACGCACTTTCGCACCTCCCTACACGCACACACACACACACACACACGCACGCACACACACAAACGTACACACACAAGCTCAGATAACATTGTGTATTAATGCTGCGGGCAGTCCTCCCTACAACGTCGCTGAAGTCTGCAAACTTACCAAATGATTCCATTATCACATGATGTATATGTTCCCAAGTTGCTATTGACGGGGGGGATCGAAGAAATCACAAGTCTGGGGGTAGAGTCTCCAATCAAGACAAGTCATGACAACAAGTCATGTACTCTTCATCAAATGCAACAGCATTTTAACAGCAGTGTTGTACGTTTACACAAATCATGGATGCTTTTAATAATAAGCTGACTGCAGCATATCAGAGTCTAATGTTGAAGCTCATTTGTGATCTCGTCTGATTAGAAATTGCTGTGCGAAGGCTAAAGGTGGATTCAAAAGATTTGACTCTGGGAAAATTATCCTATGATTTGAAAAAAAAAAAATAGACTCGATTCGGTGAAAATGGTGAAGATATTTATCAAAACAAGGGGCTCTGGTCTTGCTTTTTGAAACATCCTGATCGCACTGGGTCTGTTGTTTTCCGAGGCCATGCTCGTTCTCTAAACTCTGGTGAGAGTTCCCTAACGCTGTACATCAAAGCAGCCCGTCTAAAGCAGAAGCGAGAAAACTAGTTTAACAGTGGCACACTGGAATGGAACATGCAGGAATCTTACATGAGGCAGAATCCAGGAATCCAGGAATCCAGCAGCAAACAGAGCCGACTGTGCTGTGAGAATGATGCCGCTGTGCTGCACCGCTGGCAACGCACACATGGTTGCTGTGGTGCGCCTAATTTCAACAGAGGTCACTTTATTTTGGGTGCAATTGTGGCAGCATGTTTGTAATGTTACAGCGAAGCCAAAGCCGATTAATTCACTGTAATATCTTTGCTTGACTTAATGATATTTGCTTTGTAAAAGGGGGCAGCATGGAATATCGGATGAAACCCAGTGAACCAGCGGATGTTTGCCTGCAAATAAGTGTGTGTGTGTGTGTGTGTGTGTGTGTGTGCGTGCGTGCGTGCGTGCGTGCGTGCGTGTGTGTGTGCGTGTGTGTGTGTGTGTGTGTCAGTGCGCGTGTGTGTTCATTTGCATATAACTTTCACATCGTAGCGATACAAATTTAGCAAATTTAGCTGATTTAGCTGTAATTGGCCTGCTAGCTGTTAGGCTACTGTGAGTTCAGCTGTAACTGGCTAACTATGCTATCTTAGCCTCAGTTTACCAATCTGTGTGTATTTTAAAATGTGGAATGATTGTTGCAGCGGTTGCATCTCCACCTGTAATTTTTCAGCCCACACATTTTGCATACTGCATTTGTTTTTGTTTACCACAGTGTAATTTGCGTTTGGAAACACAAAGAGATCTTTGGCATCATTTACCCAACTGGTAAGATTTAGGTGCCACGTGGAGTTACAAGTCTTTTCTAAATTTGTTGTTTGCACCAAAAGTCATCAAATTTCTGAATTTTGTCTAACCTGGGTCCAAGTCGACCACAATCCACTGTTATGTACGATATCTTTGCACTGTACGTTGAGCGAAAGAAAAGAATGAAATAAGGGAAAAAGGAAAAATAAGAAAGCAAGAAAGCGAACAGTGACTGAGTATGGAGAGAAAGTGAAGCAGCGAGGCAGCCTCCTGGGATATTTCACAGCATGTTGAAGGTCTTTCTTGTACCGCTCTATTGAGAGGTATAGTACATGCTGCCGTAAGCACAATGATTTAGAAAGTTTTTGCTCAGAACAATCGGCCAGCGCGCTTTTCATCTCAAACCAGTTTCAGGACATTCAGGCAGCACCATTAAGTCGAACACAACCCGAAAAAATATCAAAAAATCAGCCAGGCCCAGTCATTAGCTTGGTGGAGTACCTGTCGCGGACTACATTGAGCTTCTGGCTCACAACAAGCCTTGACAATTTGGTGTCAAGTTTTGGCCAAGTGGAGACAAATACCTGGTGAATAGTGTTGCATATATACCCGGGTATGGATGAGCTCAGACCGACATTGTAACCCCTTTAAAGGTGCTGAAGTAAATGGAGCCCATTCCTGCTTAGAGGAGAATCGCCGCTGGTAAGTTCTTCTCCTCCCTCCCACTTGCAAAAATGCTTTTGTCCAAAAACACCAGCCTGGTGGGGAATATCAAATGGATTCATGCCCATTGTGCAGGCAAGAGTGGGACTATTCACTACCAAGGCGACGGAACATGCAAACAAAACAAAACCTTCACCTGAAGTGCCGGACAGCGGTTCGTCGGCTATGATTGTGGAAGTCTTTACGGAGTGTGGTTGAGGGACACACGCGAGCACAGCCTCAAATGTTGCAACCTAGTCTTCTCACAAGCGTTCATGGCGTGTGAAAAACAAATGAACATTCAATTGACTGAGCTTTGTTATGTGATGTTGCTATTTGTGATTCTAAGCATTCTAGCTTATTCGGCTGCTGGTTTGGTTGTTTTCATGGATATGTGAACTTATCAGTCGGAGGAAAAGCTTTAATGGTTACCGCAGTTTTCTTAGTGACGTTCTCTCAGTCGTTTATTATTGTCTCAGTGTGACAAAGGCGCTTCACCTAGAAATTAACTAATAAGGAAATCAGTGGTGGTAACTACCTGTTGCTCGCCAGAATAAATTACTTTTGCAATCCAGATAACTGAGAACAGCATGTTCAGCTTTCACAATCTCTGTCATAATTAGAAAAAAGAGACACCAATTTGAGCGTTTTGGTGTCACCAATGACGAGATAGAGTTTCATCAGGTTTGCTTATAAGGCTACTCCTGCGGCGAAGGCAAAATGCCATAATCTGCACAACAAAGCTGAGAAAAGTGGCGTTTGTTGGTGAATCCAAAAAGGCTTGTCGTATTCATCGACTCACCTAATTATTCCTCTAGAGGTCCAATTAGCTGGTTGGTGGCGGGACTTAAAGCAACTCGCTGGTCCAGCAATAAGCCAATGGATTGGCTTTCTGTAGACAAGGTACAAAAGATGCTAAAAATACATCGCTTTGGAAAAGGTGTCTAAAAGTTGTTTAAAATTTCTCAGCAAACTTTTAATTGTTACAGCGATGGCAAATGAATGTGGCAACTCAAAGAACTGGAACAACATGCGAAGAAAAAAAATGCACAGCGTCTATTGTTTTAGCAAATGACTGAATGGGGTTCTGTCGTTTCAGACAGACGGCCAAGCAACAAACATATGCCGCCTCTGGAACATTCCGAGTGTAGCTGAGTATGGTTATGTCATAATAGACTTATACCTCATACTGTGTATTTGAGCTAACTAAAGTTTGGAACAACACACAAACAGACAACCATAAGACAGAACCAAAAATATCCATCTAAATGGTGGCAAAACTTAAAACTAGTGAAATGAGATGACACGAAAAATAATAAAATGGACGAGGAAATATTCAAGTGTGTTTGTGTGTTCAGACTTTCAGAAAACGTGGGTGGCAAAAGCCAAAAAAACAAAAAAAAAAACAAAAACAAAAAAAAAACAAATGGGAAAAGTTGTATAGATAAATATAAAGTGATTAGCGTTTTGCGGACAGTTGGTCATTTTGGGATATTCTAGGCTCCGGTTGCCTCGGTAACCTTTTTGTGTATTTTACATATTTCTATCAAGTTGGCTAAACTTTGTTCCCATTTATAATCACCTCAGCTGTCTCGCTGAAATTTGAGATTCATTTAATGCAGCCATTTCGTATGTTAAGTTGGCGAAAGAAAGTTATTATCATGTAAAAAATGTTGCAAAGTAAACAATGATAGCACAATGTAATGGCTATAGAATAATGACACCATCATGGTTCCCTGTTTGCTCGCTTTAATTACGCAAAATCAATTTATGATCATGCCTGCTCCTGAACACAGTGGCTAACAGAGTCAATAGCAACCGCTAGCAGCCAGTCATTATGAGTTAAATCGAAAATTTCATCTACTGCTCTTCAAATGGTCGGCACACACCAGCCGATTAACACACAGCACAAAGTGCATTCACAAAAGAAAATATTTTTTTTCACAGCATTACCTTTGGAAGTGAAGATGAAGATTTTACACACTGATATCCAAACACAGCTCCTCTTCTGCTACAACTACAAAACAATCTCCGGCAGCAAATGGAGCGTAGCTGCGGTCAGCTATTGGCCCCCAAATCTCATTTGAGTGATTTGATTTCTCTATGTGAGTTTTTCAGCAGAAGGCTGATTTTTTTTTCAATTTTTTTTTTTTTTTGCACCACCGCTGAAGCATCAGTTATGTCATGTGGAACAGTGATGACGTGACCCCCTCCAATTAACAACAGTAGTCCACTGAAGTACCACCACACAACACAACCACGACTTTCTGTGCATGGCTGCCTCAGGATACATCAACACCAAATTAGATCGTTCACTTTTTATGGCTTTCACTTATTTCATTAATGGATCGTGTGATCGCACCGTTTGTCATAACCAACAGACAAAAATAAAAAACAAATCCAAAACCTTTACTACTTCACATCCACAGTAACTAGGCTAAATTCAGCGACAAAAAAAGGGTGATTTCCCCTTCTACTTGTGACTAATCAGGGCAGATTCCAGTTTTGACATTAAAATGTTAGTAGTGAAAAGTCTTTCTGTGACCTTGAGGCGTAGCGTGCTGCTACCTCACCCTTAATTTCAACACCCGCTCTTCTCTACAGAGGCTGAATTTAAAATAAAAGTCACCGGTGTTCTTAATTTATCCCCGAGTCTAGCGAGCATTCATCATATCTTATTTCTTTCTTTGTCTACTCCTCTTCCTCTCTGCTTTGCAGTGACTGGCCAACATTCAGGACTGCATGTTAAGCAAAGTTTCTTTAACAATTGATACCAGCAAGTGTAAAGCCCAGACAAATGGGCCGGGACGTGCACCATCCATCACGCCCACAGAAGACTCATTGTTTGCAGATTTTAACCTAGAGGAGTTCCTCCCGTTCTTCTCCTGTGAGACCCACAAATCATGAGTTGACAAGGCGGGCCGGGCCGAGCCGGGCCGGGCCAAGAAACTCAAAAGAGGAGACATTCTAACACTTTGTCTAATCTCTGCCCTAAAGAATGAATTTGTTCAGGCGTCTGCCTTCGGAACAACCTCAGCAGCTTGCTAATAGCAGCTTCTTCAGTGAAGAAAGTTTCATTTAATTACCCAATTCCAGGGAAAGTGGAAGAAAAAAAAAATTTAGTGTCCCTTGTGTCATCCTCATGCAACATCTACTTTAAAACCCTTAAAAGTGTTTGAGTGAAATGAAAATGCATTAAGCCCCTCACGCAGCAAAAGCTCAGCATGAGTCTGAAGGCTTTCAGCAGGATGTCGTACAGATGCTGGCGGAGCGACGGAGATAACGAAACCGGCTTGGAAATGTCTGCGGAATGGTGTGTGAGGGGGGGAGAGCGGGGGAACACGGAGATCCTGATCACGAGCCAGGAAAGAGAATAGTTCCTCCAACGGAGGAGAGTCGCTCGGGAAGTTCGGAATGCTCAGCATAGTCCACACAAAGATATCTCGCATGTTCTCACAGCTCCATCTTTCAGAGCACTGCTCCAGCGCACATGCAGTGTGACTCAAACGTTAAAGCTGCTTTCATTATTTTCTTCTCAGCACGTTAAGAATCTGCGATAATACACTGTTTGTTGAAACGGAATCTCTCCGGTAAAGGAGCTTCACCCAAAATATTCCACGCTGATTTCACATGCCTCCTTCAGTCTCTTGGGTAGGCAGCGTCAGGATGTTCCCTGCATGATGGATTTCTTGCGCCGGATGAACGCACGCTCGCGAGTGTCTCCTCCTCAGCTAATATTCAGCTGCTCAACTGCCTTCAGAACATGGACAACGTGCATCAAAACAGCCAAACATCAGGTCCTATTTATCAGCACCGCACGCAAATCAGAGGAGCTGCGGCTCAGTCGGATCTGCAGCCTGACTAAATGCTTGCATTCCTTTGACCTTAAATGAGATGAGATGAGATCTCGCATGAAGCGACTTTTAAGTTTTGAGAAGAGGAAGACATTTCAAATATATTGATTTGTTTTGTGAGCTATTGAGTTTCATTTATAAAATGTGATCTGCTAAATCTCACATAATGCTCGCTTGGTACCTCGCCTCCTCCCCGAACCCGGACTGCTCTTTCTCCATCACCTGATACACATCCAGAGCCGCTGTAATATCACTAAAGACTTTCTTAAAGAGTGGAGTGGTGGCAGCAGTCTGGTTAATATTCCCAGAGAGACGTCCTTTAAAGATGTGATAAATGAAGCGAACGGTGCATCTGACACCTGCGATTAGCTAACATTCATCAACGGGAACTAACCACTCCCCTAGAAATGACTTCCAGGAAATGCAACACCCTGATATAATAAATGTAACCATCTCTGATAATAATTCACGAAAAAAAAAAAGAGAGAGAAAAATGAGAGTGTAAATGAGTGGCTGGAAGCAAAGTCTGCCAGCAGGGACAAATGATGAAGTAAAGGTTTGTCCTGATGGGAGATATTAATCTGTTCCCGCTCTGAATGGAATAAGAGCAGAAAATAAAACAACCTTACAAACAAGAACCAGGTCGAGCAATTTCGCAAGCTGCTTGGCGTCGCTATCAGGTCCGTTTCTTGGAGTAATTGTTGAATACATTTTAAGGCATACATGACACGATCTGGTGATGTCGTCACCGCGCACGGCATTCGGACGATGATGTTTCATTTTCCTCTTCCCCCTATGTCAGCATCACCTTCTATTTTTCTTCAGCAACAGGGAAACTTACCTGTAGTTTTTCTGTCTATAGAGTTTTTGCCTAATTCGTGAGCTTGCATCCGTACACTTGATAGCTGTGTTTGATGAGTTTATTTATCCGTGCAGTGTTTTTTAGAGGTTTATCTAGAGGAATGTTTAGTTTGTTGCAGTGTCAGTGACATATCCTGCCTGGACTTCTTCTTATGTCACTTCCTGTCCACTTGACCCTGCTCCTGTCTCTGCTGCAGGCTTCTGATCACGCCAACTTCACGTATAAGGTGCTTTTCATTACACTCATTTCCAGGCCTCTTCTCGCCTCCGGTAATCGCCCTGCCCCCCGCCACCATGTAGGATTTTACGATTCCTTCAATGCACGAGGAGATGAGGAGCGAGGAAATACCGCTGTGACCGATGGACTTATGGGCACCACAGAGCCAAGAATTCCTCATTTGTCAGTTTCCCCTGTCCTCGTTTCTTTTCCTTTGCCTTTCTCAAATCCTTGCTGGGAGGAGCTAAAACCGGAGCGAGAGATGGAGGGACGGAGAGGCAGAGAGGAGGATGAAGCTGGCGCGGTGCAAGAAGCAGGTGAGGAGGTGGACAGGTCGTTATGACCACGCCGTTTTAATGCCAATGCAGCTTGTTTTTCCCACATTAATAGTGGAATAGATGGCTAGTAACTGCAATTAGGTGTCCTCTGAAGATACACTGTGTATTTGATGGAGTTGAGGTTTGCCAAAACTAAAGGGGTTGAGCACTTTTGAAAACCATTTAATCCAAACATTCCATTCTATTCAAAAAAAATGTGGTGTAAAACTCATGTTACCCACCAGTGATTAATTAAGAATATTACTGATGTAAAACATATCATACAGAAAAAATATGAATGTCTTCCTGTAACTGTTATCCACTGAAATTAGATATTTAGCAGGCGCGTTAGACCACTTCTGCAAAGCCACAGTTTTATGTCATGTTCTCCCCTAAAGGTCTGATGCTAGAATCGCCCCTGCACATTAACATCATGAAAAGCATTATGTATATTCATAAATATACGGATGTTCTTATGTATAGGTATATTTGGGTTTGTTCTTTGTAAATGTACAACCAGTAAATGATGCTCTCTCACCTTTCCTAGTGTTATTCCTTGCCAGTCCTCCTGTTCCCAGCTTCCAAGTGTTTTCCCTCGGACTTCCGAACCGGTGTTTGGATTTTGCATTTTTGCCAGCCCCTCGTGGGCTGCTTTGACGCTGCAGTTGAACAGATAGTTTCTGGACATTTTTATGTTTTTTGACGTTGCCTCTGGCATTGCCTCGTTGCTCTTTCTAAAACTCCTATTGTAAACATATCCGTGGCCTTCATTGGATCCCCATGAATGTGTATTGGGGGTTTGGACACGCTGAGTCCAAAAAAGTTAAGGCAGTGTTCTGAGTGAGTTATAAATAAATTACAGAAAACACCGTTAGTGTATTTTCTCTCACACACAGACACAAACATCCAGAGGATGGAGGTCCTCTCATGCACCGGCTGTCAATCATATGCACCAATGGAGATATGAATTTCAGAACTATAAAGACACATACATCTGTCGCACATCTCTCTGAACAAGATGGACCCTGATTTATAATGTATCAGCCTATCAGACGCTTTATCACAATTTTCTTAATTGTGTTTTCGGCCATTGCACGTGTTTATGAGTGATGATATTTTTTTTCATGCCTAGTGTGTTTAGATCAGATGAGATCACTAACCCCACACTGATAAAAACGGCAGACTCGTTCGGATTCAAGGGAGAGAACGAGGCAGGTTCCTCTGTCCGGGGGGGGCTTTTGCAGATGCACCCATTTAAATTGTTGGAAAAATATAATAGAACCACCTCATTTTGCTTTCACTTACATGGTGGCTCGAGGCAGACCTTAATGTCCGGGGAATACCTTTTCGAAACATGCACTAAATAAGAAATCATTTGTTCTTAATCTATTAAAGGCTTTCATCTTTAATGTAAGAGCCTAAATACTGTTTATTGGTGTTTGACTGATTAAAGAAGGGCATTGAAGTTCATTTAAAAAAAAAAAAAAGCAGTTGTAATTTGCATGATGGATCCATTGTGAAGGAGCTGGAGGAATTTGAAAATGCTTAGATTGAATTATATTAATACATTTTTGATATATTAGGTTACCATATACTCTCTGTAACTGGGCACATTTAATTGTATTAACTGATTTCTGAGAAGGTGGCAGAGTTGAGCTGTGCAGTCAAGCAGGCCAAGAGTGTAACCGCACAGTTTTTTGTCAATTAATTATTTTCTTGGAAATGGACAACGTCTGTGGATCAGCAGCCTTTTGTGTGGGATTGTTTTTCGCACAGCCAGTGTGACACGACTCACTGATTTGTAGACTCCCAATTTGCATCCTGGACTTTGAGATACCGTTTCACTACGTGCAACCAATTCTGATAAACATTATCCGAAACTGAATTTTTAAAATTGGTTCAACGAGTCTAAGATTAACTTGCCTTTCTTATCTAGACTTAACTCATTGGGTGTTGACAGTGACGGCGAATTTCAAAGGCAATGCAATTAAAGGTGTCTGATGACATAATTTGTGCTAAAAAGAAATTATCGGACGAGCTCAATTCACAATGCACGTCAACATTAGCCGACAGTGTGATGCATTTCTCATTACTGAATAGTTTTCTTCATCCAGTCATGTGAAAGAGACAGCTACAGAGACCGCAGGGAGCAATCCTGGTGTTGATGCTATTTACACCCACTGGTTCAGCTGTGGTGGTCTGAGGGAGAGGAGCTGGATGCTGTGAACGGCAGCGCATCAAAGGAGGCGCTGCGCCGCCTCCACCCACAATCGCTCACACATGAAGATCATTATCTCCGCCATCATCGGGATATGCAGGTGAAAGGCTGCTGTCAATCCGGGAAATCGGAATCAGAATCAGAAATACTTTGTTAATCCCAGAGTAAATTGTATGAGGCCGTGATATAATTAGCTTTTAAGTCGCAGCTTCAGTAACAGTGTTCCTTTCAAACAGCATCATATGCAGGGGTTGTCACGGTGGCACATCAAGTTGCCACAAGTTTGTCACAGTGACCTAAGTAAACTAAGGCTTGGTAGTTTACTCACTGAGCAAACAGGCTGCTGATTCAGTCACTATTATTTATATATTGCAGATTCTCTTATCAACATTTCTCGTGTGATTCATGCTTGCTAAATATAATGTTGCGAGGACATCTCGACCTCTTTTCATTGTGTAAACTTGTCTTATTCAGTTGACTTCACAATTGCCTCGATCCAGAAAATGTTACGTGTATAGCTTTGCCTTTAAATTAGGTTATTTTATTAATTCTAACATAATTTAAGACATCATTTCAGTGTTGAAATTAATGTGATTTTCCTTGTGCAAGAAAGATATTTACAGTGGAATCTCTTTTCTGCTCAACTTTACAAGCAAAATGAATGTTGTTGTACAAATTAACCTTATTTGTCATACACAGTAGCAATTATACGAGAACCCTGAACACAAACAATGAAGGATGAAAAGAAACAATAGATACTAGAGCTCCTGCTGTCCTCTGCTTTCCTTTTTTATTTTCCCATAAATTCTTAATGACACACGTGTCCTGTCATGGCAAATTCTGAGAAACCAGGCAAAAGCATTCTTCAAACGATGGAAAATGCACTCAGCACCATCCGATCTAAGTGTGTTTATTTAAAATTCAACATGGCAATGTATGATCAGAGATGGGAAAAAAAAGACATATTAAACACACTTTCTGTAACTGCAGACATGAAAGACACTAATATCCTTCAGCTGCACTAAACTGACATTTTGGAAGTCTCCATCAAATGAGAAACTACGCAAGGACGTGTGGCATCATTTACTAAACCCAGCTGTTTCAAGATTTATCAAATCTTATGTCCCTCTAAAGTGGGAACAGCAGCGCCGCAGTATTAAAGGAGTCACTTTTCCAACTGTTTCCCATTCAAGACCACTTTGGCGTCAAACTGTTATGCATCATCCATCTAACAACAGCAGACATTAATTTTCATGTGCGTAATGAATAATAAACTACTCAACAGTTGGGGTTTCCTTCCATCACGGGAAGCTGAACTAGTGTGTTTTCTCCTCCATTTCAGATGAATACACGGATCCACATACAAAGCTGTCCTTGTGTTGGCACCATCATTCAGTTTTCAGGACTTATACTTAAAAAGAAATTACAGTAAAAGACAAACAGTATCATTATGAAATGATGGATGAATCATGTGACCCGGCTTCAGTGGGGGCCTGTCCTCTGTGGACTTACTGGTAATAGGTGAACAAACTCATGTTGACAAATGCACCTTTACACATTGTGCACTGGACATAAAGACAATTATGTGTCCCCCAACTAGTCTGACTTTTGTTAAATTTTCATAATACTTACGGTTTAATCTTTACGCATTAACACCTGTGCATATGTTAAACCTTGTCATTGGATTATTCTATTCCAATCCAGTCAGTGCAATAACATTTACACTACATATCAACATGAACAGGCTACAGCCTCCGGTAACAATGTGGGTATGTTAGAATCAAATAGAACTGTGTTCACCCATTAATATCAGGTATTCAGGTATTCAGTACTACAAAGATACAACAAACCTGTTTTTAATCACCCTTAAATTACCTTTTGTATCATGAAACATCATTCATTCATCTTCTTTCTCTTACGGGTCGCGGTCTGGACGAGTCGCCAGCGAGACAACCACTCACACACACACCTACGGGCAATTTAGAGTAGCCAATTAACCTCAGCATGCTTTCTGAGGTGGGAGGAAGCCGGAGTACTCGGAGAGAACCCACGCAGACACGGGGAGAGCATGCAAACTCCTCATAGAAAGATCCCAGGCTGGGAAGTGAACCTGCGACCTTCTTGCTATGAGGCAACAGTGCGAACCACCGCGCCACCGTGTCGCCCCATGAACCATTATGAATTATCATTTTTTATTCAACCTTTATTTAACCAAATAAAAGACCCTCTGAGCTCCAGATCTCATTTTCAAGGGTGACCTGGCCAAGAGGTCACACACAACATTAGCGTACAGTTTTGACATAATGGGCAAACTGACAAGCTGAAATGCTTATGAGAGTTTTTTTTTTTATATATATATATATATATATATATATATATATAAATATAGTTTTGGGTGGCGTGTGTGTGTGTGAGATCTGAAGCCACCAAAATTGCTATGCTATTGCGTTTGAGGTCTGAGGCAGGTTAAACAAAACTGCAACTGTGTGCCAAAATTGTCCTGCACCGCCGCTCCAGCTCTCGAACGCTGCATCACCGAGGCAGCGTTCCTTTGAAGCCAGTCGAGAAACGGCGGTGAGAAACCCGAGCTAAGTTGCAAGACGGACTGCGTTTGTTAAACAGGATCCCGTCGCACCTCAGCGAGTCCTTGCAACTCCGTCTCCCCGCGCTTCCGCTGCGAGCTCCGTTTCAATCACGCGCGTCAGGGCGGCAGCCTGCAACACGCGCCGCTGGGCTGCTCCGTCAGCTATCGCAACGCAGATTAAACAGATTCTCCATGTTTAAAAGGTAATGATGAGACTAATGGAAGCTTTTTCCTCTCTGTCAGGGTTTTTATCCTCACAGCTGCCAGCCCGTTTAAAGACCATAAACTCTGATCCGGTTCATGAAAGAGCTGTATCTTCTGTGAAAATGTTTTACCTTAGCGGTTTCTCGCCGTCACTCTTTTAAGAAGAGAAAAGTTGGACTGGCTGGAGAAGCTGAGGAGATGGGATATCTTCATTGGGTCGTGTGGTTTGTTGAGACAGCTGCTGGAGGCAAACGTGATGGAGATTCGCTCACTGCGCTTTCACTTTGTCACAACAGCTCTGCAGCGTTGAACCACTCGCGTGATTGATGCTCACCACAAACACAGCGATCAGATGCGCCGCGATCAGATATCCCTGCCAAACATGATAAAACTACAACTCTGCGTGTGCGTGTGCGTGTGCGTGTGCGTGCGCGCGTGTGCGCGTGTGTGTGTGCGTGTGTGTGTGCAGAAAGTGCCGCTGAAGCACCTTTCCTGAGACGAGATGATCACCTGGATGTGAACTGAAGCCAAAGATATATACATCATCAGGTGGGTCTATATATGCTTGTGAGGACCAACGTGTGAACCTGGTGTGCGGTATGAGGGTTGCGAGGGGATGGGGGCACCTCGCTGTTTCACAGGTTCGATTGAAGTACATGTCGATAAAACTTTCAAACAAACTTCTTTCAAAAACTCTTTCTAAGCTGAATGTTTCACAACCATTGCGCAGATAATGTAAATAATTCGAAAATATAGTTTCAAAGGCTAAAAAGACTGAAAAGTAGATGATAAAAGCTGCCTGCCATCTCTCACTTGTAGTCGCGGCTTCACTGTCACCTAGTTTAGTTATTGCTTGTGAGGACAATTTGATGACGAGGTCACTTTGGTATGTATGAGCAGTATTCTGGAGCTAGGATTTGAAATTTGCATTTGAAAAAAACAATAGTGTTTTGAAGCCTAACTGGTATTTGATTTGGTTGATAAAAATGTATATTGAAGGTCCTCAGTCTTCTGTGCTTTGCCGGCTTCATATAAACTATAGCCAGTTCCGAACATAGCCGTCTGAAAAGGGCTGATTGCATGTCTGCCAGAGATGACGACCTGTGATTTGTCATAAAATAAAAACCACTCTCGAACCGTATTGACAGGGAAAAAAAGGGCAGGGAGGAAAACGGTGAAATCAGCCGGGGTGGCGCCGTGGCGGCAGACGAGCAGATAAGGGGTCCAAACTGATGGGACACGGCCGTTGTGAAAATGCCTGCCTTAATAAGCCATCTGATTTGTAGAGTTTTATTGTGATCATGATTTGATTTGTGGAGCCAGAGAGTGTCTGCTAAACCAGTTTAGGGTGATTGCCAGTGAGGGTGAGCGGTGTTGGGCGATGGCGTGGTGATGGTGATGGTGATGATGACGCGCCGCTTTCATTCCATCACCCACTGCGAGTGAGCGGCAGTTCACCAGTCCATTTTGAATTTATTCGTATTGAGCGTGTCGTAGAAGTTGTTATCCTTCGGCTTTCAATTTCAGTCTTTCATGTGACTACCTCCTCCACCACGCCGTTGGTTCCTCGCGGTTGACGTGTCACCCCGTCCTCAACCGAGGTTTGAAATTTATTTGAAATTTCTTCACATTGAATGTGTCATCACCAGATACGCAAG
>CAAKHG010035955.1:0-13360 GCA_901007715.1 Dactylopterus volitans
CACACACACACACAAACACTTCGGAGTGCGAGGAGAATGAAATCTAAGGAACGCACTAAGAGAGAATGACCAGATTGGCAATAAACGGTTGTCCTATGAGAGGCTTTCAAATTTGTTTCCCAACCGCATGAGAATCATCTGCCACTGAAAACCAAGTGCCGACATTCACAAACCTTCTAACTTTGAGATAAGTGGTGACACCTCAACAGAAGCATAACGCGCAGTGACTCTGAATTTGCGCAGGTGTCTCCCTTACCTGAATGGAAGCTGGGTGCAGTCCACCTGGCAGCCAGGAAAGCCACACTCACGCTGACCAGCAGGACTTTTGTGAACGTTTTCATTTTGATAAATAGTTGGAAGTTCTTTTAGAAAATAATAATAATAATAATAATAATAAAAATAAGCCCTTATTTCTGGAGCAAGCCCAATTCCTGTCACCAGAATTGCATTGCACAAGAAATATTAGGACAGTCAAGACTGTTTATATAATCCCTCCTCTCTCTCTCTCTCTCTTTCTCTCCCTTTCTCCGTGCGTGTGTGTGTGCGTGTGTGTGTGTGCGTGCGTGCGTGTGTGTGTGCGTGTGTGTGTTGACAGGGGGTGTGTGGCTCAGATCATAGACTGCAACTGGGTGACTGGACAGCGCCAGCGTGACGTCACACGCCGGTTCATGGACTCCTCGTTTGCCCGCCTGGAGCTCGTTTTTTTTTTTTTTTTTTTTAGGACGTCGCCATGTCGGACTTCCATACTTGGAGTCGAGGGCGGAGCTGAGGAGGCACGACGGACGGGTGGACTCAGACAACCTGCCCGCACCGGCCCAGACTTCTCTTGTTTTTTGTTTGTTTTTAACTGACAGATGTAGCTGCTAACAACGTTAGCTTGACCGCCACTCGAGGTTAGCTCGGCAGCCATGGTGGCTAAACTGCATACAAGTACACGTCTGGAAAAGTTTTACACAAGAGTGGCGGTCTTGCAAGTTAAGCGGAAGTTACCTGCTGCAAAGTAACGTTTAACTACCTGTAGCCAGGTATGGTGAACAGCCTAAATGCGAACCTTTCTGGCTTAACTTGGTGAATTGTTAAGGGAAACACGCTAAACCGGGCTGCCGGTGGCTTTAACAAACGTGAGTTCGCCATCGGTGAGGAACGGCGACGCCATGAAGGAGGCGCTGCTCATTCCACCGGAGAACACCGGTGTTGTGTTCTCCAGCAGTTGATATTGATGACATACAGGCCCGCGTGGTATTTTCTTAATCAGTCTTCAATTTGATGCATTTTTCACTGTTGTGTTGTCGTTGTTGTTTTCACATTTTAAAACGGAGCAGGCACCGCTGCGCGCTGGGAATGACCCGGCGACGCCTCAGGCGTCACCAGCCTGGCTGCGTCAACGATGGAGGAGCTGAAGCGTCCACACACGGAGATCATCTGCTGTGACATCACATCCGGGTGGAAGCTGCTGCCAGAATCATGAAGAATCATGGTTATATATGTTGATTATTGAAATATGAGTGCTGTGTGCAGGAGCATCACTCCTGTAGTTGGAGGTTGTTACTGGACCAAAGTCGACAGACTGTTGGCATGAGGAGACTTAAGAGATGATTGACACAGGGATTCTTTATTTAATGATGGTTGCTGCACTGTTTACACTTAATCTCTATTGCATATGGAGCAATAACTATTGCAGCCAAACTACAGGCTGTCACTCGGGTCACCTTAACTATAGAGGCTGATTTTATTTGTTTGCCTTTCTTTACATGTATATGCATTTTAATCCTTCAAAGCATCTTTGTAGGGTTCAAATTTGTTTTTGTTTCAATTTGCAATAAACTCGACTCAAACTTTGGTAAATGTGCTTTATAAAGTGTTGTACAGGTCAATGAAAGGTAAAACACAACAAACACATATACAAAAGTTTAAAAGCAAAAAAAAAAAAAAAACGGAAACAGATTTACTTGTGTTCAGGTCAGCAAGTTGAAAGCCGTGGAGAATGAGTGAGCCTTGAGAGAACACTTACAAGCCTCGAGGGTCTGAGTGGATCTAAAATGCCTAGGCTGGTTATTCCAGAGCTTCGGGGCAGCTATCCCACACGCTCAACCACCTTTGGCCTTCATCCTGGTCTGTGGGACAACTGGCAGCAGCTGATGTCCTGATCTCAGCACTCTGGTAGATGCATGAAAGTGCAGGTCGTCATTCAAGGTATTGACAGTACAAGCTCTCGTATTAAGTGGGCTGATGTCTTTTATGGCACACACTGATGGTTTCTGTTTCAAATGTCAGTAACAAACCCATGGGTGGTGTTATACGATTTAACTTATGTCACATAAAGCATTGCAATCACCTAAGAACACATTGGAAGGTTTTGCTATGGTTTGTAACCAAGTACAAGGCCATCACTATCAGCTATAATCAACATAAATATCAGAAATATTTACTAAATGTTACCATCCTAGAATAGAGACAATAAAGGACAAAAATACAATAGAGCTTCTGTCTTATGTACCTTAACACTGTGTTATGGCAAATAATAGAAAAACCAGGGAAGTGTGTTCTTTAAATGATGTAAAATCTCCTCAGTACAATCTAATTATAGTAGGTTTACTTAAAATTTACAATAGCAATATACTGTAAATGAAAAACACATTAAAGCCATTTTCAATAAATTTGTTGTACTTCCATCAGTCATCTACCAACAGCAGAAATTAACTCAGAAAAGAAACTGTCAGAAGAACAAACAGCCAAACGGCTGATGTATCCTTCATCAGATGAAGCTGGGCTGGAGAGTTTTCACCACTCCCATCGTCGTCATCACGAAATGCTCATGCAGCCACATGCACAAGACCGCTGCTCCATACATGATCTCCTCCTTCCGTTGGCTCCGTGACTGCTTCAGTCGCGATACCTTACAGAATAACAGTCAGACACATGGTGATGAAGACCTGGTGCATCACAATGACCACATACAGGAACCAGCTTTAGTTGAGAACTCTCCTATATGGACTCTTAAGCTTTAAGTGAATACAATCCTACTGGCAAATGTTCCTCTATGATTTATGTACTGAATCTGACAACACAAGAATGAATTTGAGTGATTGTTATTTTATGTCTGGAGTTTGTGAATTGTTGATTGTGTTCTCCAGTTTATTTGTGCAGCAGTGTAAATGTTATCCTGTATTCTCGTGTCGTGTCAGTCAGACTTCTGTCGATTTCCAGGTGTATAATATTCCAGACATCACACTACAACCTATGGATTTGCTTTGGTACATCATAAGCAAGAATCAATCATTTTTCAACTGTGGTCCGGCCAGTATAGTGACGGCATCCCTCTCTATTCGCATCAACAAGCACAGCGTCACGTCACAAATGAGGCTGTCAAGAGTCTCACGTAACTGAGTTCACCTGTTATGCAGCAGCTATTCAGTTCTACTAGCTGTTAACGTCACCGTTTAATCACACTGTGCTCATCTTCATCTTCTTGCAACACAGGCGTTAAAAAAATCAACTTCCAGCTTGTGAATATCAGAAACGAGCCTCACGCTGGTCAAATGTGCTTTTATATATCGCCTTTGACTGAATGTGCAGGATCAATTTGGTGCCGCTAGCGTAGCTAATGCTAGCGCTAGCTGGTTAGCTAGCTAGCTAGCACCCTCGGTTAGTATCAAAGATGCTCTTTGTCTCCTCGTGACATAAACCGTGATATTCATTGGGATTATTATTATTGCCAGATAATGAAGACAAAATCAATTTACCGGTAAAGATGAAAAGATGAATCCTTCGAGCGTTTAACGAGACGTTTACGGGCAAACAAACTACTTCAACGAACAACTTCATGGGACCTAAATCGCAGAGCGCCGTTGACCTGCATCGCGGCTTCCGTCTTGTTGACAGCTCGTCGGGTTGCACTGCCAGTCTGTATGTGGCCACTCCCCCCTCTATGGCTCTATAGCGCATGATTTAAAAAAATGTTCGGAAACTTGGTTCACTTCTATAAAAAGTCTATAGTTCAGGTAAGAGGGTTGCAGTTTAGAATTATTAATAATTATCATCCAACATGAAATCTAAGGTTTGGAATTCGAGGCTGAACCATGCTGTTTCTGTCAGCAAGAATGTGAAACTGTTATCTTTTTTTTTTTTTTTTTTCAAATTCCTGTGCAAAATAGTGTCACATCTTTTTGCAGAATTGGCCTGACTCGATAGGTAAGAAAATAGAAAATATCACACCTTGTCATATTGTTTTATACAAAAATAATCCCTCCAAAGACGTTTCAGATATGGTTAATAATGTCATTATTATGGACAGATATCACATCCATATATTTAAATAATCAAATAAACCACCTTAATTCGTCTAGTTTACAAATGGTTTAAAGAAATATTTTTCTTTTTTTAAAACTGTTAAGCAATGCACATGTGCTAATAAGCAGATTGGTTGACAGGATAATGCAATCTTTGGTGTTTTGTAATGAAGGATGCAATAGGTGTTCCTTTTGAGACTGCAATTTTTGGAAATGTTAATAAAGTTAATTTAAAAAGGGTTTCAGATAAAAGGGTTAAGGAACTCGAATCTGCACCTCTTAAATAGATATATCTATATTAAGATAACTGCGCGTCATAAAAAATTAAATTTTCAAAATCATTTTGTTTTTTGAATTTAGATCCTTAAATTCTCTTTTAACGGGAAACCGCGGAAAAATAAATAAAAGCAAAAACGGAGAGCAAACGAATCTGCTGCTCCGGAATGTCGTTGGCGCCTGCGTTTGACACAGCAACTTTATTGACACAGACTTTGCGCACAGTTTTCATGCAGGTTTGCCCTTCACCAGGTTTATTCTTAGTGTACTCGGAATAAGTGTAAATAAAAGGAAGCTGCACTGCTACGAACCATGGCGGCAAGAATTTTGCCCGTAGTAAAGTGAGTGTTTTCGCCTCATCCGCAGACATTTCCATATAAGTTTTTGGTGCTTTGAAACCAAGCTGGACGATTAGCCTGCATAGCTAACTGACGCCAAGCTAACTGTTAAGCTAACTATGGTCGTTAAGTCATCTGGTCCGTTAGCTGGTTGTCTGGATAACTGATACCTGAAACTGAAATAACATAAAATAAAATAAAATGATGTTATATTCTGTATAGTTTACCTCCATTATACTAACGTTGTGAGATCTCGTACGTCATCAGGCTAATGCCTTTATCATTAGCATACACATCTAATGTAATTTAGAAGCCCAGTCTTGAGTGGTGTATTGTAGTGATAGACACGTGTTTACTATGAGTTAAACGACAGCTTGACATGTTTTGGACTGGATGGGAGGTTGGGTAACGATGGCTGACATCCAGATGTTTCTGTTCTTGCAATTCCAGACTGGCCACCAAGGTGACCATCGCAGGAGGAGCGCTTTACGTGGTCTATGACTCTGGTCTGCTGGGGAACGGTGAGCAGGGCTCGGAGGCGTTGGGGAAAGCCAGAGCAGCAGTGCCACCTGCAATCGAGGAATGGATGAATTACTTTGGCCTGAAGGTACAAGAGCTTTCACTGCTTTGCTGATTCACGACTATATAAAATCGTAGATGAAAAGTTGCCTCATTGAGTTTTCTAAGTTAAACCATTCAACTGAAAGTCATATAATTAACAGTTTAAAAAAAAAAAGAGGTCAACATA
This sequence comes from Dactylopterus volitans, assembly GCA_901007715.1. Lineage (NCBI taxonomy): Eukaryota > Metazoa > Chordata > Actinopteri > Syngnathiformes > Dactylopteridae > Dactylopterus > Dactylopterus volitans. The sequence continues at coordinate 5,652 of CAAKHG010035955.1, forward strand.
TTCCAACATGAAGAAAGTGTCTTTTAAACGTGTCTTAAATGTTAACAGTTTTGACAAACATCTTTACATTTCACCAAAATGTAACTTTTGTTTACTTAAGATCTCCTTTTTTTCCCCATTCATGTGTCTTAAAGACTACAATCCAGAGTTTCCAGTGGACCTTATGTAATGAATAACTGAGAGTCAGGCTCATATGACTAGTCTCTCTAATCAGTGAAGTGCCAACCCTGCAGCATTATCATCAGTAATGGGGCCTGGCACAGTATTTCACCACGTGAAAAAGTGTTGAGCAGCATCGTGATCAGCAAAGATTTTATCTTTCACTCATTATCTCATTTGAACTTGCTGTTGCAATCTCATAACCCCCCACACGCCCCCCCGGGCTCCTCCTCAGGCTCAGCTTCCAGCGGTGCCCAAGGTTGAATTCTCTCCTGTTCAGACCTGGAATTCTGGTAAAAATGCACTTTTAAATTGTGATAGTTTATCCATCAGTTGCAGTAATACTCATGATGTCATTACTGTCGTAATCCAACACCAGAGATAAGGTTTTTTTTTAGTTTTTTTTTTTAATAAATGTCTTATGTCTTGATGCCGCAAAATCCATGAAGCTGACTTTTAATTTTGTTGCAGGAGTGCGGTGGACAATCTCAGCTCTTTCGGAGGCTCCAACAAAAGCAACCGAGTACACGAATCAGGGTTTGCAGTATGTGAAAGACCTCACCAAGTGAACAGGAGTTCTCTGGACAACCTTTTTATTTATCAGTTTTGACATTGCACTCAAGAAATATGACCTCTTCAAAAGTGGTAGCCCCTTACAGGAACAAAGAAACGCCCAACAAACAAAAAAACTGGTAGAGAAGTTGTGACATTTGGCTGCTGGAAGAACATAGTTTCCCAAATTAAAACTTGAGGTTTTCTAAGGGATAGTAACATTGGACTTGTTATTGTACGTAATGCTGAGAAGCTAAATGCAATTATTTTTAAAAAGCTGTCTTGAATGTGTTCCACGAATGTGTGTATGCATCAAACTTGTTGTTCAGTCTAATGTACAATATTTTCTTCCCTTAGTTCTCCAGCAACCATCAATTCGTTCATAAATATCTGTTGTATATATACACACATATGCAGTGTCATCATTTGTCATTGAATAATAACCTGAAAACATGTCATGTCTTCAGTGTGAGTTTTTACGTTAAAATACCGGGGCATCAAGGAGAGACGTCGCACAAATGTGCAAAAGTCTTTATTACCCATGACAGAATAATTATGACACAAGTTGCCTCTTGATGTCGCTACAATTTCAGGAGAATAGAATGCGGCTGAAAAGCATGAAGAGGAGCACACGGTCAACTTCACACAGCACACAAACACTCGGCAGCCCCACGTGATGTATGGTGTGAACCGATTACTATTTTTTTTGTTTGTTTTGTTTTTCCCTTAAGTGTGGGTCAAGCAAATCTGCCAAAACAACGTCACTGTGAAAACGACAGGGGTTTGGACGTCTCCAGGCACTCTGTTCGGAACATGATGCATGCAGAGTCGGGACAACCAAAAAACGGCAGAAAATGCGAACCCATTCGCAGAGCAGCTGACCGAGGGGGGGCGCTCTCAACAACGTGACGGCTGCTGACACCAAGAGCAGTTTCGGCAACTAACACATAAGTGACAAAGCCGGGACGAGATCCATCCCGCGAGCACAGATATGTCGCAAGCCTGAAAGTTAAAGACGAACCAGAGTCGGTTACTGTGAACAAACGAGTCCGTTGATTATACCTTTTATAATATACCTTATTCTGTTTATAATAACTTGTGCATATTAACAACACATACTAAAAGCTGGTACTATTTTTGATGGAGATATTCACATGAATGAGAAGAATCATAGCAGGCAACATTACAAGGCATTTCACACGAGCTGTACAGATTAAATACTGTCATCTGAATGTATTGCAACAACTTTATCTTCATGCGTGCAATTTAAAGCATATTCGGCCACATTTGTGCTTAAAAGAAAAAAAAGAAAGCATTTTCGGGGTGAGGGGGGGGGGATGGGAGGGGGGACTGCAGCGTACCTTAACCTACACATTGTAAACCTTATAAAGTGCTCCCCGCAATATTAACAGAGATTATGCAACCGTTTGTGGTGCGCGTTACATCTACAGCACATGTTCATACTGCATTAAGAGCAAAAACGCAAAGTGATGCAAAGCTTTTCCTCTGACGCCACCGGTCTGTTAAGAGCTTCTGTTTGAATGAAAACCAAGTCACATCCTTCACACACGGCACATTAAGAGCGCAGATACTCAAAGAAATATTGTATGTACAATATTGCAAAATGACAAGCCTGAAGGCACTTAATGATTTTTTTTTGTGTGTGTGTGTGTGTGTTTGTGTGAAAAAACAATTTCAATGGGGGATTAAGCATCCGGCATCTTCATCGCTAGCACTCGGGACCTGATGTTCCTTGTGCTATTAAAAGTTATGATATGAATTCTGTACAAAAACCTTCCTTCAAGGTTACGAGATGAGATGCCCTGCGAGAATCGCACCCTTCACCGTGTAGCCAATTCCTGTTGCCATGGACGCAACAGTGGTAAATGTGGTGAGCAGGTGTAGCGCATCCATGAGCGTGAGTCATCTGAATGCAGCATTCAGGCGAGATCACACCGCTGAATCCAACACTACATTTATTATCATTACACAAATACAGTGAACATGTTTAACTGTCAATCAAATCAATCTAAGCCTCATGGGAAACAACACATCCCAAACGTGTATCATGCTAATTCGCTATCAAGATAGTCAACAGAAAAGGGGCTTTAAAAGGCTTTTCTGTGCAGCTTTGTTGGGGTTAAATTAAGAGCATTACTTGAAGGACAAATCAGTTTCTTATCTCGCGGACAGTGATGGAAGTGCGTTAACAATGGCACCCTGCGGCTGTTGCGCAGTGCAATCGCAGACTGTCAAAACTCAAAAGTATAAAGTAGAGCAGCGACCATAAAACCGGACGTGAACACACACCTGTCTCTCGATAGCCAAGCATAGCAGTGCTACAGTTCTGCTCTGCATACAAAACAAGATTGCACTTCTGTCTGAACAATAAAGCATTAACTATTCAACCCTGCCATGGCTTTAATAACTGATTATAATAATGATGAGTGAAACAGAAGCACATGGAGGGAGGCTGGAGGGCGAGATGTGTGTCCACCTGTCTCTAGGTGGTTTTGACCAGGTCATAGACATGGATATGAAAGTCATCATCGTATTTGATATAGTAGACGGAGGGCTTGGCTGGGACCTGGTAGATGACCAGGCCTGTTCTCTTCACACCCTTGTCAGTAACATACTCCACTTGTTTTCCCACCAGACTCTCTGTGTCTTCTCCAGGCTTCCTGTCTGCAGGCAACAGATGCTTGTTTTCTGAATAAAAGGAATAAACGGCACTGTTTTAGTTTTTACATTGAGTTCAAAGTTTTGCTTTTGTTTTTGTTTTCTTTATCTTCACAAAGACGTGGGAATAAAATAAAGCCTGATTTTTGGCCTCAGAGCGAAAACACGCATGAAAGGGATTAAAGGGAAACGTTATCATTTAAATGGTCCACCTCAGCAGTCAGTTGTTACATTTGAAATGGAAAATCGCCATTAAAAACATCTCCATCAATTTTAACACATTCACAGACCTCAAAAACCATTCTAGGAGCAAAGACTTTCAAAAACAATGTAAGAGTTCTCCCAATTGTAATCATGTTTTTGATAAAAAAAAAAAAAGAGCTTTAGCTTGAGTTTTTGCTGCCGTAGTAGCTTCATATGCCTCTATGACCTGGGTGCAGTGCAGATGATTGTTAAGAGTTACTGCTGCAGCTCAGGAAACCAGCGCTTCGACAAAAACCCATGAGTCCAAATTTCTATTCTTGGAATATTTCCCACACCATAAAAAATTTAATCTCTGCTAGAAAAACCCAAATACTTTGAATCTGACTTTCATGGAAGAGTCTTCCAGTCAGTTCTTCATCAGTAAAAAGAATTCCGCATTTTAATAGAAGCACTTTTCTCCCATTTTCTGATTAGTCAAAGTGCCTCACTGAATACAGACTTCAGTGACAGCCACAACTGGTGAACTCACATGGCAGAGGAAAATGATATAATCTTACAGAGTGGAAAAGCCATGTACGTCACGGTGGTTACTCTGAATGTTATCTGATAGGTCTTAAGCCGACACTGAAGAAGCCTTATTGAGGGCTTGTTACAGAGATTAGCCGTACCTGCTTCGGGCAGGATCCTGAGGTCTCCGTCAGCATAATCATCCCACAACTGGTACATATAAAGAACTGGGTCCTTTTCATAAGTGATATAATACCAGTTGGTCATGATTGGAGCTCTGGAGAGGACCATGCCTCTCCATTCGTTCTTCTCCCCGTCCTCCTTTTCAAAGAGATGCTCTACAGCTTTGCCCACCAGTTCCTCTGCACCCGGAGGTATCTTGATCTTGTTGTTTACTGGGGAGACATGGGCGAAAAAAAAAGATAAATAAGGGTGATGAAAACGGAAATGTATAACCACGCCTTTGCAAACAAAAGCATGTATATACAGTGCTTGACAAGTTTATTAGCCCATCGCCCAATGTAAGGTTTATGCGACAGCTGCCTTAAATCATCAGCATGGGTAATTACCGACATCATTCTTTCTGTTTCCATACTGGAAACTACCAAAATGATGTTTCTAATGCTAAAATCTAATTAATTTTACCATGAATTTTTGAATTTACTATTTTCCAAAAAAAAAAAAAAAAACAGAGAAAAAGCAAAGCTCATTTAATTTCTCGGTCAAAATGTCAAGCTACAGTTATTTACTCGCATTCCTGAAGAGAGAAATGAGTTTTGGTGATTCAACGTTATAGTGGATGAATTTCTGACTTCACGGAGAAGCCCAAGGAGCCGACTCAAATCTTGGTATAACGAGGTGAATTCAGTTTTAAATTCCTCATTCCTGTTCAAAATGGTAAAAAAAAAAACAAAAAAAACGTCGAAGAGCTCAGTGAAGACGAAATACAGTATGCATACATATATAGAACCTTCCATTGGTTGGTGGTAGCGGTGGTGCTAAGCGCCGACTATCTTCATATGTGAATATGGTTGCCTAAAAGCTTCTCCCAACTCACCAACTTTTTCAGCCAGGACTTGCAGGTTCGACACTCTCTCATCCTTGAACAGCTCGATGCCATAGACGCAGTCGAAGCCGTCGTACTTGACCATGAAGAGGGAGGGGTTAGCGCAAAGTCTGTCCAGCACCGTTCCCTTCCATTTGCTCTGATTCCCCTTCTCCCGCCAGTTGTGCTGAATGCGGACTCCCAGGATGCTGTTGGGGTCAGGGGTCACCGTGTCGCTCAGTTCCCCGCTACTCCGCTTTCTAGTAAGAGACAGAGGAGCATGAAGGCCTTCCTGTGTGCGGGCTTCCCACCGACTTCAAATAAGTTCCCCAGTGTGTCTGCAACAATGCCACTATTAATGGGCTATATTATTCTAGAGGCAACATGAAATTCTGCTTCACAAGTCGACCGCACGGTTATGCTGTGATTTCACTGCCGTGCGTCACATGGCGGCGCGTGCAATCGCTTTGACTGTTTCTACATACCTGCCCCTTTTCTTGGACATGCCTCCAGAGATTCAAAGGCTACAGGACAGGAGAAGAGACAGGGCAACTTTCAGTTAATACGTGACTGAGTGTGACGGCAGCCACACACACACACACACACGCACACGCACGCACACATGCCACAGCATGAGGAAGGCCTTGAGAGGCTCTGGCCTATCTGAGGAGACCTGTTAGCACAGACTGACACCTTTCAGCAGCCAGTGGTTCAGCAAGTTGTACCAACTTCCTGGTTACTTTACCCACGCACTGTTTGTGAAGCATCTCAGCTTATCTGACTCGGGTTAGTTAGCTTGACTTGCCCATGACTCGCCTGGGAAACAAGCCAGTGAAGGGGGGGCGAGAGTTAAAAAACAAAAAACAAAAATAATAATCATAATCATAATCATAATCTTGTGTTCCAAGAGTCAGCCATGTCACAGGCGAAGTGCGGTGTGTAGCGTTAGCAAGTGGCAAATATGTTCCACGTTAGCAACATACGTGTAACGTATGTAGAGAGGAGCCCAGCTGACTGGTAGCCCAAAGCAGCACACCTCCGCTACACGCTGGGGGTTATCAGTTCCACTCTGCCTGTCTGTCTGCCTGCCTGCCTGCCTGTCTGCCCGCCTGTCTGTCTGTCTGTCTGTCCGTCTGTCTTCGCTCTGATTCACTGCAGATGTTGCTGTAACGCTACGGGAGGCGGCTACTAGCTACATCCGCCGTCCCCAGCCCCAGCGGCGGCGGAGCGACGACCGCGTTCTAACAGGCTCGTTCTGCCTCCGGACGCGTGTTTTCCTCACCTCGCTGGTTTCATATCAGGACTGTTCAGCCCGTCTGGCAGAGAAATGTTGCCACACGCCACCAGCCCGTGTAAAATCTCGCGAAACCTGTGGAAAATGACAGTCGCGGGGAAAAGACTCGGGTTCCCGGCGAGCCACTGGCCCACAGTCGCCGCAGGAAACAGGAAGACGCGCGCAATGGACACTGGGAGTTGGTGTTTCATTTGCGGCGTCCCCTTTTAAGCAGGCGCCGCTGCTGCGGGATCCGCTCCCCGGGCTACATTCGTGTATGTGTGAAAGTTGTGTCGTTATTGTTATTATTATGGTTGCGCAGTGAAACAAAGCTCAACGCAACTGACCACAACGGGGTCGGGATTTTCTGTGACGCACGAGTTTCTTAAAGGGCCAGGACGCCCAAAAGAGGCGCCATGTTTATTAAACAATATTAGCTTATTATAGAATATAACGTGATTAATTTTTCTATGTCCACTATTTTACTTAATGTTTAGGTGCCACTGCCAGGCCCATAGCGACACGTAGCATCCTAAGTAAATCAACAATAAAACACTTGTTGCACATTTTGTTCCAACTCTGTTCAAGTGCATAACGTACGAATATTTATTTATCTTGAGATGCAGAATTATCAAATTCACCGCTGGCCTCGTGGTCATACTTGGACTCAGCTAGGAATTATTTTATTTTGCATGCATTTCGTGGTGATGTTGTAATATTTGGGTCGCTGGAGAGTTTGAGGGCAGTTTAGGAATCAAAACATTTAAGAAGTTGACTATTTGTTTTTTTGTGTGTGTAAGAAAAACTGGACTGGAAGCCGGTATGTGTGGTGTAAGTGTTACGTGTAAGGTTATGGGAAATGTGCAATACTGTTATGTAAATGTTGTGATGGTTTGGCTGGCGATGTTTGTTGTCTTTGTGGCTGTCGAAGCTTCTATGACGCAGTTCTGAATCCTTGACTAATTTCCCTAAGGGGGACAATAAAGTTGTATCGTATCACGTTGTATCGTATCACATTGTATCGCATCGTTTAGAATCTGGTAGACATCAAACTTGAAGACTTCATTTAATTTTAGACTTAACTCACTGTATTGATCTCAGCAACTTTTCACTTATATCTTGGCCAACTTTAGAATTGCCGCTGTTTTTTTGTACTATTTCCATTTTCTTTCATAAATAGTAGGAATACATAATGCATATGATACTTCTAATTGTTTAAAGGACAACAGATTGAGAGAATCGTTAAGGATTCTTTTTATCACAGTTATACAGTAATGAGGTTCAAGGTGG
>CAAKHG010035968.1:0-10722 GCA_901007715.1 Dactylopterus volitans
TGTCAAAGACCTGGGGATCGTAGTTGAGGTGAGACACCCACTGCATGCATACGTGCTGATAGATTCAACCCTCCCTCACCCCCTCAGCAACCAATACTAATTTGTGTTGTGCCTTTGTACAGCTTTTAATTGTAAACTGCAGACCACTTCTGTTACTGTGATGTTAATATTGTGATGTAATGTCCTCATGTGCTCACACAGGGATTCATGAAAAGGATTGAGGAGAAGGGCATCCCTGATGACATGAAAGGAAAAGAGAAGATCGTCTTCGGGAATATCCACCAGATCTATGACTGGCACAGAGAGTGAGTCCAGCGGCATTTTGTTGAATCAAGTATGTTGCATTTGTGTCTGCTCACAAATAAAATCCCCTCTCTGTCCTGTCAGTTTCTTCGTGGGAGAGCTGGAGAAATGCCTGGATGACCATGAACACCTCCCTGAGCTCTTTATCAAACATGTGAGTGGCACACAGTGATGACGGCTGCACCACAAGCACTGTAAATGTTTGACCTCCACAAATCCCTCAACTAAATGTCCGTTATAATGTGGATTTCATGTTTTACAGGAGAGGAGACTACACATGTATGTGGTGTATTGTCAGAATAAGCCCAAGTCGGAGTTCATTGTAGCAGAGTATGACACGTATTTTGATGTAAGTAACGTTTTCACTGTTGCTCTGTGAGAAGAAGCATTATGTTATAAAATGCAGTTTATTGATACCATGTCTGTTCCAAGCGAATTCCCATTGCGCCTTACATAACCACAGTAAGAGATCGAAAAATGGTCAGTTAGCTCCAAGCTTTCTTATTTTTGTTTATTCTAGAGTGTTTTTATTCAGCAAATATACATAATAACATCTTGATTCTTGTGTGTCTCCCAGGGAGTCCAGCAGGAAATCCAGTCTAGGTTGACCATCAGTGACTTTCTCATCAAACCAATCCAGAGAATCACCAAATACCAGCTGCTACTGAAGGTAACTTACAAACATGTCCACATATTCAATTTAAAGAAAGAGACTTTTGTAGAATGTACTAGTTATATGACTCCAAAACGCAACTGTGCTGTGCGTAAAATTGTCTGTGAACGAATGGGTAATGAGCGAGCAGTGCACAATGAAGAAACTGCACTGTATCCTCGAGCAGGACGTTGGTAACCTATGCTCTCAGATTGACCAGATTTACCCGCACTGAACCAGCTCAAACCTTTCCGGCAGATTTGGAAACAATTAGTGTGGATAAAAAAAAAAAAGTAGACCTCTAAATGTGTATGATAAAGGGTTAAATTACCTGGTTGAAATTCAAAAAAATGAATCCACTGCTCATCCCTTTGTCCGAAAATCCAGAATCTATGAGATCAAAATTGAAATCGAATAAATTTCAAATATTAAAGTCTTTCACAACAATGGTTGCACGCAAGAAAAACAATGCTATACCCATGTTTAGCTTATTTGTTTTTTTGTTTTTTTTGATGTTTTAAAGTTATATTGGTATTGATACACTGTGATATGTGCATTCCGATGTGTATGTTGTTAAAAGGTATTGTGTGTTTTCATCATGTAGTATATTTACAAAGGAATTGTACTGGGGACAGGAGTTGAAAATCACTCTGCGCAGCATAGAGTTTATAGCTACTATATAGCACTGATTGTGCTTTTGACAGACTATACAGTAGCCAGTATGTAATTACATGGTTCTAAACACAGCCTTCATCCTCAGTGAGTCCACATCTTCTTTGTTTAGCTTGCATACTGGACCATTGGCTCCAAACTAATCGGGATGTCACTTCCTGTATAAATATCTACTTTTTCCACCCTTTCAAAAAACCTCATACCCTCTATTATGATTCTGCACAGTGCATCTCAAACATACGAGCTAGGTCACAAGAAAGAGGTTTTAATTGAGAGGGACTTAAAGTTTCCACGTGTGGTTTCTTGAAATGAACCTTTATGGGCCAGACAAGTTTATGTTTGTTGCTGGGTCTCCTACACAGAACCAGTTTCATTTAATAGTGAAATACTCAGGTGCAGGAATTTTTATTCATCAATTTTCTGACTACTGAGTGTTAATGCTGCGTCCATGTTTCTTCGCAGGATTTCCTGAAATACACCTCCAAGGCAGGAATGGACTGTGAGCAAATTGAGGTAAAAAAAACACATACTTAATTAAACTTATTTCTGTTTGGGTGCAAATATCTCGTTTTGAACACCTCATGCATCCTGCTTTTGAAGCATTGTCTACATTCAGTTCTTGCATGGAGTTTGTTTCTTGTGTTAAAGCATTACATATTGATGAATGTGTCCATGTACTTGTGCAATGTTCAGCCTAAAATGCATAACTAAGAGCTTAAATCTCTCTCTTACAGAAAGCAGTGGATTTGATGTCTCAGGTTCCTAAACTGTGTAATGACATGATGAATTTGGGTCGGCTCCAGGGATACGAGGTACGTTCATGTCCAGTTTTTTCTGATCACAAAGAGTCAGAACAAAGTCACATCTCAACAGGGGTTTGTGGTTTGCTGCATCCCAGGCCACTTTTTTTATGTTAATATTTACTGACCATTCAGTTGATCATTGGTTCGTCCACAAGTTGAGCTTTGAGTACAGAAGTGGTCATAAATGTGTGAAGAAGTAGTAAAAGACTTAATGGAATTGTTGACCAATCGTATTTCTCTGCAGGGTAAACTGACCAGTCAGGGCAAACTGCTGCAGCAGGAGACTTTCTTTGTGACGGAGCAAGACGCCGGCGTCTTGTCACGCTCCAAAGAACGACGAGTTTTCCTCTTTGAGCAGATCGTCATTTTCAGTGAGCTGCTTCGGAAAGGCTCGTCCACCCCGGGATACCAGTTCAAGAAGAGCATTAAGGTACATGGATTATGGCGTTTTCTGTGAAATAACACTACATATGCGTACTTAACGTAATCATGAAACACCTGACGTGCACTGTCATTTCGTCAGTACGCTGGTAACATTTTAAGATAAGAATAATTTTAACGGACAGCAATTCCAAAAGCAAACATATCTATAAAATACAATCACAATTAATCGGCTCCCATTCACAGGTATCCTACCTGGGCCTGGAGGACAGTGTGGATAATGATCCCTGTAAGTTTGTGCTGTCGTGTCGTGGCTCGTCAGAGCGTTTCACCCTGCAGGCGGCCAATGTTGATATCAAGCAGGTCTGGGTTCGACACATCCAGGAAGTACTGGACGTTCAAAGCAACTTCCTGTCCGGTGAGTTAAAAAAAAAAAAAAAAAAACACACACATAGGCAAACCGAGTATTGCCCTCTTAACTGTGAGGATGGTGAACCCACTCAGGCAAGACTAAGTGAGGGCATGGCTTTCAGAAAATTCAAAGCTTAACCTTCTCTCACATGACCCAATCATCGCTTGTGTAAACGCAGGAACCACCGACTGGCTCATGTGCACACAGGATGATGGGACTTTGTAACTTTTGATGGATACTTGAAGTGGGCTCCTCCATTACTATTCTTCTGTTCTTTGCTGTCGTTTGACAACCCACTTTTAGGTGCTTTACTGCCACCTGGACTGGAATGTGGGTACTGCCATGTCTGACTGTGTGTACAAAACTGTGACGTCTATGCTGTGACAGTTCGATACGAATACACGTACCACTACACCCCTACTAAGAAATATTCTGTTCAGTTGTGAGCTTCTTGGAATTTGAGAATTTCTACTGGTATGTGCTTGCACCAAAAAAATTCCGCTTGATCTGACAATTATGTCACATGCGATAATCTGTGTAACTTTGAGGTGAAAACAGGGGCGAAAATGTGTGCAACCTCGTTTCCAAAAAAGTTGAGATGCTCTGTAAAATATAAATAGAAACAGAATGTGATGGTTTTCAACATAAAAAACACATATTTAATTGAAAGTAACAGGAAGACAAAATGCTTTTGAATGCTAAGACAAATTTTACTTGTTTTTGAAAAATGATATACTCATTTTCAATTTGATGCCTGCAACTCCTTTCAAAACAGCAAGGACACTGGCAACAAAAGGCCGACTAAGTTGTAAAATACTAACACAAAACACCAGGTGGAACATGTGACTTTTAATTGGGGTAACTAGCTACAGTTTGGACCATGATTGAATATAAATTGCCTTTCTGAAGTACAACAATTTTTGCATACAGCTGTGGCAATCATCGATGGCCAAATAATTAAAGGTCAACCGAAACATTTCAACCTACATGAGCCCGCCGTTCTTTCAAAACAGATCAGCAGTTGTGTAATTGTCTAAAACACACAAAAATCTTGTCAATTTAACAACCGCAAAACAAAGCTGAAAGAGGAATGTAAATGCTCTATCTGTGCGTGAACGCAGCTCTCCAGTCTCCCATCGAGTACCAGAGGGAGAGGGGCGCAGGGGGCACCAATTCCTCCCTGACCAGAAACCGCTCGTCCTCAGGCAACCGGCCCACTATGTCATCCCACAGCAGGCCCTCCTCCGCAGTCGGCGTGGGGGAAAAAGAGATGGAGAGAGGGAGGAGCCAGATGACGAAGTCCACCTCCAACGGCGGTTCAACATGCTTCGACTCCAGGGTGAGTTCCCGCAAACGTCCTGGAGGCACTTGACCGAAGCCAAACTGGAACATGTGGAACCGACTGCTACTTTCAGAATGTGCTATGTAACAAAATATAATGGAAGCATTGCCAGCCCCCTCACCATAGCGCTCATCCTGCAGCAGTGTGTGAACTAGGGCATAAAGTACACTTTACATTGTTTTCCCCCACGGGAGTCTGTTATACTGTACCTGAAAGCCAAGGTTAAAATCTAGGCTACTGCAGGTGTAGCAGCATACTGGACGGGTATATATATATATACATTTTGAAATGGTCTAGTTTGTTAATGGCATTGAGACAGATGCTGCTAATGTTTCTGCCTCGACCAATGAAGGTGAATAGGACATTCCCACCCCATGTCACTTTTTCATACTTACTAACTTTCATACTAAGTACTGTTTTATGTTTCAGTCAGTCTGCACTGAACATTGTGTAAGCAGGAGACATAAAGAGCAGTAAACTGTCAATCAGAAACTATGCAGATTTTATTTCTGCAAGTTGACTTTGAACAAGCTTCACAGGTTTAACAAATGCTTGTCCTTTTTATAGATTTTTTTTTTTTTTAAATCTCTCACAGCAAGATGTTTTTCGGATTTATAATCCAGCCAACATTATCTGTTGTGTCTTCTTTTTTTCTGAATGGGCGCCAGACCCATTTCAATCACTCAAAACTAAGAATTCACAATGTGGCCCAAAGGTATTGGTCTTGGACCTTGCTACTTAACTTGGCATCACCATTGAAAACTGAAATTTGATGAAGCGGCAGAAGTGTTCCTGCCTTTCTGTAATATTTGATCATGTTATGAACAGTTGGTTTGGTTCAGCCTTGTCTTATAACCATCCATTCGTTTTTGCACGAATGCCAACCCTCCTGTAATTGAGATATTTAGAAATGTGACATAAACATGGGTATGAGGGTTTGTTTGTTTTGCTTTTCTTCAGACACAGAAATGACCCCTAGGACCAATTGTATGTACTGTATGTTGTGCCAGAAAGAAAGGTTCCGTGAAAAGATGACTGACGCTTTGCACTCTGGTTGTTCCTCCTCCTCCTGGGCCCTGACCTCCCTCTGCTCCCCCCTAGGTTGGAGTCAGCTGTAATGGCATCACAGCCAGAAGGACTGTCATCCAACCCACATAGACACACCTTAACCTTGTCCTCCGTTGTCCTCACTCTCCTCTTCATCCTGCTCTCTGTCCTCCCCTCCCCTCCCCTTTGTGTTTTCCTCCTCTTTTCTGGTCGCCATCCCTTTCTTTGCACTCAGGATAGTGAGAGCGGCTGTAATGGCGTCTCTTCCACCATGTTGGTTACTCAGGACTACGCTGCGCTAAAAGAGAACGAGATCTGCGTCAGTCAGGGAGAGACTGTCCAGATCTTGGCCACCAATCAGCAGAACATGTACCTTGTTTACCGGCCAGCCAACAGCCAATCACCTGCTGCCGAGGGCTGGGTCCCGGGACACGTTTTGGGCCCACTATCAAAGCCCATAAAAGACTCTTCCTCTACTTCCTCCTTCTCAGCGGCAGTGGCCGATGCCAACAACATCAAGTAAGTCCCACCCACCCAGCACTTCTTTACCCGCAGACAGACGCACTTCTCGGTTGGGCTCAGAACCACACGCTTGGATTGGATGAGAGAAGTTGAGTTGACAAAGCACTGTCTACCTTCTTTTTTTTTCTTTTTTTTTTAAAATGAGCTCCCAACCCGGAGCTCCTACCTCCTCGTCCCCCCACGCCCTTTTCCCTCCTCCGCTCCCCCTCCCACGATTTTTCAACCTTACAGGAGGCTTTTCTTGGTATTGAAACTCCTGACTTTCTTGTGAAGGTACAGAACTGGTCTCTCACGGTCCATCAAGCTGCTGCAGTGAGTTTTATCTCTGAGTCATTGTCACTTGACAACTCTGGGGCAACAACATGAAAATGGATTTCAGGCTTGCCACCAGACTACACACACGCACACACACACTCACTCACACGCACACACACTGATCTATGTAAACAAGTACTGAGGAGTTATCCCACAGAAATAGACTGGATAGAAAATCTTGTAGCTAATTCTGAAGCCAGAGAGAACCGTTGACACTCATGTGGAGCTAAAACCGGACTCTTATTTCAGTTCCTAACACCTTTTCCTTTTCCTTTTTTTTTTCTTTTACTGTTTTGGAAAGGAAAGGAAAAAAAAAAAACCTCAGCCCTATTCTCCATTGTGGAGAAGATTTATTTTGTTGTCTGTGGCAATCTATACAGATTTGTGTTTATCCCTCGTGTTGTTGTTGTTGTTTTCTGCCTTGTTAATTATTATTTTATTTCTTTCCGACAAAGTTGGATTTTTTTCCTCCTTCCCTGTTGATTTTGTTGATTATGTTGGCAGTTCACTGTACAAAGTTGATTTTTTTCACTGAGGCTCTAGAACATTCCTGTTTTTTTTTTTGTTTTTTTTTTAAAAAAAACAAACAAACTCCTTTTGCACTATTTAAGATGAGAAAAAAATATGAAGTCAAGCTGTGCAATATGTTTCATTTAATGGCAACGGGCAACATTGTACTGTTGGTAGTCTAATGATAATGATTTTAAATGTATTTTAAATATGTAAAATAAACCTTTTGGACTTGAGCATGAGAAGGCAAAGCAACAAAAAGGTAAAGTTGTTTTGTTCTGCATTAGGATGAAGGTGATTGACAGTTTGTAGTTTTTAATATTTGTAAATAAACTACAACAGCAAACGTAAAACTGAGCTTTCTGCCTACTTTTGTGTGCACTGTCATACGTTTAGATGGAGTGTTTAAGATGACAGATGTGAAACTACGAAGACGACGACAAAAACATAATTATTTCATCGTTAATGACGTTGTATTGTCTCAGCAGAGCAGTAAAGGATTTGACAAGATTGGAGTGCAATGCAGCAGTGTTCTATCTCGTCTAGAAAGCATCACATGAGGGTCCATAAAATATAAAAAGTCTGGGTTTAAATTTTTTTTGTCTGCACTTTTCCCTTGTATGATTAATTTCAGCTTTTTCTGCCTGTTGTGTTGTAGTGAAATTTCTTTTCACCTATTTTAAGTTCTTACTAACAACGGTTTGGAACTCCACTGATGTTTGAGTATTTGGTTAAAAGTTTGTTTTCTTAAAAGAAAGCCTTACTAAGTTTCTGTGGAAGGTAAAAGAGATTAAAAAAAAAAAAATAACATCCTCTTAAAGTAAACTTGAAACTGTTAATTCTGAGTGGCCACAACTGGAAAACACCAAACACACGACGTTGGTGACAGTAAGGCAAATAGAGAAATATGACTGACATATCTTTCTTTCATTAATAAAATAGATAGAATTCTGAAATTGAAAAAAAAAAGAGTTGATGGTAAAATTAAGAAACATTTTAATTCCCATTGATAGTCATGATATAAATAAGTCAATACATGATACAAATATTTTATTTTAGCAAATAATACAGATACCACTGAAAATGTCCTTATAACCACAGTACATTACAAAACAACTGTTCAGTGTTTACATACTACTTAGAAATGATAACCAGGGGGATTTAAATTAGCTATAAAACTAAAATATGGGAGTAGAGTTTTGTCCAACACAAACATCATTTTGCAATATTGTTTCCATTATTTTCTCCATAAGAATGTAGAGGATGCATACAACACTAAACCGCCATACGTTTGTTATCAGGAAACCCAAATGAGTGGAATTGCCGTTGTGGTCCTTTGTGTTGGTTGTGGCCATTTGAATGAAAAAGCAGAGGATGTCGCTGTTTCTGTCTGTCACATCGTCTTGTGTCTCTTCCACTCTTAACTTTATTTCTATATCAATAAAGCCAGACTGTTTCTCTCACTCTGTCCTTCCTCTGCTGTATCATGGACCAGAGGAGTCTGGCTGCAGCTTCAGGCAACAATGTCAGGACCTTCTGCCGCAACACGACACATGATGGCAAAAATATTTAGACCATAATGAAGTCGTCATATTATAGAAAGGACTGCTGATGTACAAGTGATGACAACGTGACAATGACAGTGAAGCGCAGCAGCTCTGTTACGCTTTGTTGCTGCCTCAGAGGTGAATTTACATTCTAAAATGAATATGGAAGCCCATTTTTGCCACTTGATAGAAAAAATATCCACAATTGTTTTATTTTCATAATGCCTGTTTATCATTAAATCGATCAGTATCTCAGAATTGCATCAAAACTCCTGATCATGAAATAGTGTGTTAAAATTGCCAGCAACACTTGCTCCTCAGATGGCAGGTGTGTCAATTAGAACTTTTCTCCTTTAATATAAAATACAATTCATTTTTAGTTGCAGGGATTTCCATTTATTTTTGTTGTGAAAAGAAAAAAATCTGCCACGTTTTTTTTTGTTTTGTTTTTTACAGCTGTTGCCTTATAATTATTTCAACAATATCAGAAAGTATTACATAATTAATCAATTAAAAGCATTAATAAAGTTGGAAGAAATGGGATCCAGTATTTTTACAATGTGGCTATCAAGGCTGTTGGTTGTAGCACTTTGTAGAAGTTGTTTGAGTTGCTGGTACATTACTGTTTATTCTTAAGAGCCCAGTAGCATTTTACCATGTCAGGGATAATATGTCAGTCTGCCAACAATAAGATATACCGTAGTAATAACATATAGTTACACATTTTTAGCACGCCAAACATTCCCCTGGAAAGTGTGTGCTTGTTTTTATGAATAAAATATGCCAAAAAACCAAAACATTAATGATGTAGCAAAAACAGCAGTTAAATGCTTTACTGAACATTTTTGTAGACATTTATCAGCATTTGATATTTTGATCTGCCAATCACGGGTGAAAGAAACAAAAGCTGTGAGTATTTCCGTTTGGTTATTCCTACTCAGTGGCCTTGACATTGTGCCGCCTGACTCACTGGTATAATTAAAGATGGACAGAATGGAAGTGAATGCCTGTTGGAGAGCTATGGGCAGTCCCAATGTCATCTTTCAGATATGAAAGCTGCCCTGAACATCAATATGTGACAAATCATAAGACAAGCGATGTAAGTCAGCGAACAGCTTGCCCTGGCTAAATAGCAACCTGACAGCCATGTTGCCTCTGCAGCCAGAACCAGCTGAACACCTTTGATCGTCTCTCTTGACTGGTGAGTTGATGTTTCTCGTTCCTGTACTGTACAGGAAGTCTCTGTCGTGGAACACGCTGCGTGCCAGGAAGCGCGCTGAAGCCAAGGAGGTCTCTCCAATAGGGGTCAGAGGTCAGGAGAATGGCCTTCTCCGTAAGCCAAAAGAAACCACACCCCCTGTCCCGCTCACCTCCCCTGTTGCAGGGGCGAAGGGAAAAGTGAGTAAAGCAGGCTGGTGACACATGCTGGTGATGTGTGTGCTGAAACCTCTCACCTGCCTCCCCTCGCCCCTCTTTTTTAACCTGAGTGTGTGCGCATGTGTGTGTGCATACCCACAAATACACACCGTAGTTTTGTGTCTAGCAGTGGTTCTCAACCTGCATCAGGCAGGAATGTAAACTATTTATCAACTTTTATTGCAAGTTGTGGGTGCAATGCTGTCATTGACCCAACACCCATCAAAATTAAAAAAAAAATAATAATAATTCCTTGTGCTTAGTTAAAACAGCCTTGAGTTGGATAAATGGAAGCTTATAGTCTATCAGTTGTAGAGTTAGTGCCTGGTCAGACCAGCTGGACAAAACTCATGTGTTTATCTCTCAGATAAGTGGTCCAGGGAACTTTGCATCTCAACGATTACCTGTGCAGCCAGTGAGCTGTTTAAGTTGGCAGGTTTGCAGGAAACATGCTAGCATCAGTGTGCAACAGTAGCCCATCATGCTAGCGGATTTATCTCCCTCAGTCATCACCGAAAAAACAGAACAAATTTTTCTATCAGTGCTGAAGTTGTTAAAGTTTGGCACAAATTTTGCATTTACTTTACCAAATACATCCCAGAATCCTCGTATTGTAGATATGTTGATTTATTTGTAAGAGGTGGAGGATTTGTAAGGATTTTTTTTTTCTTCTCAAAAATACAAATGGAAAAAAATTCCAACATATAGAGACTGTAGATGGTTGAGAACCACTGAGGATTTGTAAAGTTGTTTTTTTTTTTTTTTTTAAATTATTATTATTCTCTTATTGCAGGTATGGA